>CABHPH010042703.1:0-26795 GCA_902168325.1 Peromyscus nudipes | reverse complement strand
GACTGGGGGTTATTCTTGTAGATTCCTGAGAGATCCCCTTGTGCCAGATTTTTACCTGATCCCTAAATGCCCCATCTTTCTAGTAATCTCTTTCAGTTCTCTCCCCCTCTGCCCCCACCAACCTGATCACTTATGTTCCTATCCCCATCCATGCTCAGTCCACTGAAGAAACCTCTTCTATTTCCCCTTCTCAAGGATATCTGAGTGTTCTCCCATGAACCCCACTTGTTACTTAGTCTCTCTGGGTCTGTGATTGAAGCATAGTTATCCTTTGTTTTACAGCTCGTATCCACTTATGAGTGAGAACACACTGTGTTTATCTTTCTCGGTTTGGGTTACCTCACTCAGGATGATTTTCTTTTTCTTGTTCCATCTATTTGCCTTCAGATTTCCTTGTGTACTTTTTTCCTGACAGCTGAGTAATACTCCATTGTGTAAATGTGCTGCTTTTTTTTATGTATTCCTCAGTTGAGGGACATCTAGGTTGTTTTCAGGTTCTAGTTATTACAAATAAACCTGCTATGGACATAGTTGAGGAGGTATCCTTGTGGTATGGTTGAGCATCCTTTGGATTATGACCAAGTGTTACTGCTGGGTCTTGTGGTAGATTGATTCCCAGTTTTCTGAAAAACCACCACACTGACTTTCAAAGTGGCTGTACAAGTTTGAAACCACCAGCAATGGAGGATGTTCTCCTTGCTCCACATCCTCTCCAGCATGAACTGTCACCTGTGTTTTTGATCTTAGCCATTCCAACAGGTTTAAGATGGAATCTCAGAGTCACTTTGACTTGCATTTCCCTGATGGCTAAGGATTTTAAACATCTCCTTAAGTCTCTCTTGACTGTTTCTGAGTCTTCTATTGAGAATTCTGTTCAGATCTGTACCCCATTTTTAATTTGATTATTTAGTTTCTCATCTAGTTTTTTGAGTTCTTTATATATTTTGGACATCAGCCCTCTGTCAGATTGAGGTTTGTGAAGATCTTTTCCCATTCTGTAGGCAGCTTTTTTTGTCCTATTAATGGGGTCCTTTGCCTTATAGAAAAAGTTTTAATTTTGTGAGGTCCCATTTATTAATTGTCGATATTAGTGCCTGCATGATTGGTGTTCTATTCAAGAAGTTGTCTCCTGTGCCAGTGCATTTGAGATTATTTCCCACTTTCTATTCTGTCAGATTTAGTGTATCTGGATTTATGTTGAAGTCTTTGATCCACTTGGACTCGAGTTTTGTGCAGGATGATAAGTATGGATCTATTTGCATTCTTCTACATGCTGACATACAGTTATGTCAGCACCATTTGTTGAAGATCCTTTCTTTTTTCCATTGTATGTTTTTGGCTTCTTTGTCAAAAATCAGTTGTCCACAGGTGTGTGGATTTACATCTGGTTCTTCAATTAGATTCCATTGATTGACCTGTCTGTTTTTATACCAATACCAGGTGGTTTTTATTACTATAGCTCTGTAGTACAGCTTGAAATCAGGGATGGTGATACCCCTCTAAGTTCTTTTGTTGTACAGGATTTTTTTAAAGCTATTTGGATTTTTTTGTTTTTTCATATGAAGTTAAGTATTATTGTTTCAAGGTCTGGAAAGAGTTGCATTGGAATTTTAATGGGGAGTACATTGAATCTGGGGATTGCTTTGGTAAGATTGACATTTTTACTGTGTTAATCCTACCGATCTTTCCATCTCATGATATCATCTTCAACTTCTTTTTCTCAAAGCTTTGAAGTTCTTGTCATATAATTTTTCCCTTGCTTGGTTAGAGTAGCACCAAGATATTTTATATTATGTGAGGATATTTTAAAGGGTGCTCACTCTCTGATTTTTTTCTCTGCCTGATTATTCTTTGTATATATGAGGGCTATTGACTTTTTTTTAAATTAATCTTGTATCTAGCCACTTGCATAAAGGTGTTTATCAACTTTAGGAGTTCCCCGGTAGTGTTTTTGGGGTTGTTTATGCATACTACCATATCCTCTGTGAGTAATGATACTTGGGTTTCTGTTTTGTTGCTATCCATGGGAGGACTTCCTTTTTCTGAAGAGAAATGGAGGAGGATTAGATGTGTTGAGGGGAGGAGGGGGAGGGACCAAGAGGAGAGGAGAGAAGGGAAATGGTGGTCATATGTAAAATAAATATGTAGATAAATAAATGTGTAAATAAATTTATTTTACAAAAAAAAAGCTATCCAGATAGGCTTAAAATGGATGTATATGTGGAAATAGAGAAAAATGAAAGCTACATGCTAAGAAGGTAAGCAAGTAAGTAGGTGGTCAGGTAAGTAGATAGATAGGCAGATTATAGTGTTTAACGGTGAACCACCATGTTTCTGATAGGACTGCTGTCAAGTTTGAATTTCTTCTGATATTTTGTTAAAAATATTTATGCTAGTATAGCTTTATCAGTAAGAAATTTTCATGTTATTCTGTAATATTGCTTCCCTTTAATGTTTTAATCATCCATTTCATGCCATCCCATCTTTATCATTGTATTCTTAAATTGCATCACTATGTTCTTAAGAAGTTTCATCAAAATTTGAAACTATCTATTTCTCTGTGAGACCCAAAGTGTACAGTATTCATTTACATTTCAAGATCTGTCTCTCCTGTACACCATGCTTGAAGCTGCTGCATGTACTTGAATAATACTTTATATTCTCAGCACAAGTATGAATTAGAATACATTTACATGGAAATAGAGTAAAATTCAGTAGGACCTCTTTTCATTAAAATCCATGCACAGACACTGATTTCTGATGAATTTTTATTAGAGTTTTCAGCATATTGTAATTAGTTTTATTGAAAAACTTAGATGGGCACCTAACACACTAAATTTCTAGAGTAAATTATTATTAAAATTTAGAAAAGTAATAGCTGACATAAAAATAGAGTGAAAACACATAGCAACCCCCATTGTACATGTTTGAGGAAAAATAGAAATTAAATTATTTCTCAAAATAAAGGACCTTCTGATTAATATTTTCCTAAAATTCTAAAATTATATCCTTGTAATGACTTATGCATAAATTAAAATATGATGTTTTTTATTGATAATGATGTTTTATAACTGAATATAATTCTTTTAAAGTAATATATTCATTCAAACAAAAATGATCTCTTTTGATTTATTGTTCTTTAAAATTTCTTAGCATAATACCCTAAGTACCTTTGTAATTGTAGTTATTTTGTAAATATATATTTCAGACATCAGTTCTTCAGTCTGCTCCACACTTATGAAAATGCTCTTCTGAATTCCATATCACCATATTCTTCATTATCTATCTACTTATTAAAGGTTCATATTTTAACTAACTGCCTAATGTGGTATAGGTCTATTATTGTCATTGTTATTAATATAATTACAAATCTATCTTTCATCAACCACCCACCATTTTCTTCTTTCATGAACAATAGAGAGATTAAATTGTAAATGCCCTGTTCATTCCTAATTCCTTACAATATAAAATAAAAATGGAACAAACTGAAGACAATATTTTATTAAATCAGTAAAATTACAACTGGCTTTTACCATGTTCTTGGGTATAAAACATTAACAGGAATATAAACAAAAAATCCAGAAAATGAAAACTTATTTATTTGATATTATGTCTTCATAATTCTTCCCATCAGGAATGCTACATGAGTTATCATGTAATACTGACTAATTCCATGTACCCATATCTCTCTTCATAGGTAAAAAACAACATTAATTTGATATTTTAACTTAATTTTTATTGTACTTTGATCTGAAGTGATTAAAAAGAGGTAAAAGTAATCTAGTCCTCCAGTCAGGGCTCACACTTTGATGAATTTTACTTTCAGGAAATTAAACAAAAAAACAAACTTGATTTTTTTCTGACATCAATGGACACGCCAATTAACATAATTTATTTAAGGTTTGTTACATTTATTTATATTGCTCTTTGACAGTCATTTCCATGATTAAATGCTCAGCTTCATTGCAAGTTTTAACTTATAGTTCTCTTTGTCTGACTTGTATGTTCAGAAGCTGTGTGATTCCCACTTTATCACAAAAAAATACAAAGCTGAAAATAATGACAAATTAGCAACACTGTTTAGATATTAGAAACGTGAGGTCATGGAAAAGACTACAGCTGAAAATTGAAACAAACAAGTTAATACAGTTCACAACACTACACCCATTATAATTCCCTGTAGAAACATGTTCCATGTTCATAGTTCATGACTCTCTAGAAGTTCACTAGAAACATGTCTGAGAAGTAAAATCTTTAATGGGAAGGTTGTTCAGGCTGGACTCATGCTTTTCTAAGTTTTACGTTGAGGAAATTGACTCGGTTATTGTAACAAATTCAAGAGAAAGATAATCCCTTACTTCAATCAAGAGGAAGGAAAATTGGAATCACTTTAAAATATATTAAGTCATGTTCCTAACAAAGCCTATATTTAGGAAACATAACAGGGTAAAACATAAGATTTTAAACAAAGCATATCTTACTGGATATCTATCAAAACATAACTAATTGATATGAGAGAAGAGCTACTTTATCCATCCTGTCTCATTTTTTTAGGTATGAAGAACACTGAAAAGGATATGTGAAGTTTAAGCAAAGGCTCTTTAGAATTACTAACTGAATCACAGGGCTCTAGGATGCTTCCTTATGCTCCATTTCATCCTAGTGCACTTTAGACCTCCAGAAAGAAGCTTCTTTTTCTCAGGAAACCATGGCCTGATAATAAGAAAAATGTATGAGACACACTAACCTGCAGAAAATAGATGAAAGAGAACAAGTCAGAACCAGAGCCAGATTCAGGCATGTCAGTGATTGTCAGACTGGTGAATTATTTTAAACAACTATGAAGAACATGTGAAATGATGGGATAGACAAAGTATATAATTTGTAAGGTCAGGTGAAAACTATCATTAAGGATATGGAATTATAGAAAAAAGTCCAAAGAAATTTTACAGATTAAACATAGCAATAGGTAAGAATGTATATAATGATCTTGGTAGATCAGACATGACAGAATAAAAATTCATAGTCTTGAATGTGTCTGTCATTGGTATGGTTTCTATTGCTGTGATCAAATATCATGACCAAAAACAAGTTGAGAGTAAAGTGCTTATTTGGCTTACAGTTCCACATAATAGATCATCATTGAAGGAAATCAGGACAGGAATTCACACTGGGTAGAAAACTGAATGTAGGAGCTGATGAAGAGGCCATGGAGAAGTGCTTGCTAGTTTACTACTTATGGCTTGTTCAGCTGACTTTCTTATTGCGTGCATGACCACCAGTCCAGGGGTGGCATTGTCCACAGCTGCCTGGAGCCTCCCACTTCAATCAGTAATATATTGGCTTGTCTTGTCCCACTTTGATGTGGTGATATATTATGTACCCCAATATATTGTTTATCCAAATAAATATCTGGGGATCAGAGGACAGAGCTAGCCACTAGATTAGACATAGAGGCCAGACAGTGGTGGCACACCCTTAATCATAACACTTCAGGACAACAGAGATCTGTCTGTATCTCTGTGAATTCAAGGCCTCACTGGGAACAGAGTCAGGCATGGTGGCACAAACCTTTAATCCCAGCGCTTGAGATCTCATGTCTTTGCTTAGGAAGGACACATGCCTTTAATCCCAGGAAGTAATATGGCAGGACACAGAAAGGTATATAAGGTGTGAGGAAACAGGAACTCACTGCTTTTAGAAAAGGATTTTATAGGGGTAAGAACTAGTGGCTTGTTCACTGCCTCTCTGATCTTTCAGAATTTACTCTAATATCTGGCTCTGGGTTTTTTTTTTTTTTTACCAATAAGACCCTTTAGCAATTTGTGTTATACTTTGATGTGATAGCTTTTGCATTATCTTATTATATTTTACTTTGTTATATTTTTAAGAATGAAAGAGTTAGTGAATGAGTGAGTGAGTGAGTGAGTGAAAACCTAGGCACTAGGGTAAAGATTAACAGCTGAGTTGTCATTTATATCATCTAGGGGAGAGAAAAATCAGTTTTTTTCCAATAGAGTGACACTGAGTATATCAACCACTCCACTAAAGACATTGTAAGTAACTGTGTTGCAACTCTGTGGGTTTGGTCCTGGGTTTTGGTACCAAAATGTGAGTTTTGCAACTCTGGGGCAAGGTATCCTGACTACTGGGGAAGTCAGGCAACACATTGAGCTGCTAGGGCAGCTCTGATGGCTGGAGCTGCAATGAGATAGCTCAGCTCTGGTGGGCGAGTTATTCCAGATATCTCCAGTTGCTAGGACAGCTCATCGCTGGAAGTATCCCAAATATCTTGAGCTGCTAGGATGGC
The DNA here is from genome assembly GCA_902168325.1 of Peromyscus nudipes. Classification (NCBI taxonomy): domain Eukaryota; kingdom Metazoa; phylum Chordata; class Mammalia; order Rodentia; family Cricetidae; genus Peromyscus; species Peromyscus nudipes. The sequence continues at coordinate 20,485 of CABHPH010042703.1, read as the reverse complement.
TCTGATGACTGGAGCTGTGATGAGACAGCTCAGCCCTGGTGGGCAAGGTATCCCAGATACCTCAAGTGGCTAGGACAGCTCTAACGACTGGAGCTACTAGGACAGCTCAGCCCTGGAAGGGAAGGTATACTGACTGCTTGGGAGAGTCAGACCTGGAGCTGCTAGGACAGCTCAGCAGGGAAGGGTATCCTTACTGTTTGGGATCAGGCTATACAAGATGTGGTAAGGGATGGTCTCTCCACAGGATAAAGCAATCCTGCTCCTCTCCTGAGGAGCTGCTACAGCTGAGTGTTGTTCAGCCCCCACTTAAGGGGACTTCCTAGCAAAACTCTGTTTCTTCTCTCGCCTAAGACGTTGCTTCTTTTTGCTTCACTCTGCAAAAGGGTAAACCCCTGCAGAAATGTAGCTATCTCCCCGAGCTCAAGAGAAAAGGGTTACTTTTTCAGTTCCCCCTTGCTCAGTCCACTATGGGACATCTCAGAAAGGTTCTTTCTCTGTGCCAGTGAATGAAGATTTTCAAACCCCAAACTTTTCTGAGAAAGAAATTTATTTGGGAAGGAGGAGTCCAGGAGAGTGACTGCCTCTCCCAGAGTGGAGAGAACAACCCACAACTCACCAGGCAGGGCAGTTTTTATAGGATGTCTTGGGGCAGAGTCAACCAGGGATTGTATAGTTGTTGTTTTTTTTTTTTCCCATTGGTTAGTTTTGTGGATTAGGGGCAGAGATGGCCCTGATTTCAGAGCCAAACTGTGTTTCTTTCACTGACCTTTCTTGGCTTTTTGACACTAATTCTAAGGCCAAGGTATATTTCTTTCACTGACTCTGATTCTTGGGACCAAGAGTGTTTCTTTGGTATGGGTTTCAGAGTCAGGGCATGTTTCTTTGGTTCTGGCTTTGAGGATAAAGTGTTCATTTCTCTGGCTCTGGTCCCAGACCAGGTTCTTTCCCTGGTTCTGGGCTCCAGGGCCAGGGTGCTACTTTCCTGCTCTGTGATTGGTTGGTTTTACTCTTCAGTTGGCCAGCAGCAGAGATGGCTCTGATCTCAGGACAAACTGTGTTTCTTTCACTGGCCTTTCTTAGTTTTTTGACCCTAATTCTAAGGCCAGGGCACATTTCTTTCAATGGCTTTAATTCTAGGGGCCAAGAGTGTTCCTTTGGTACTATTTTCAGAGTCAGGGCATATTTCCTTGGTTCTAGGTTTAGGAATAAATGTTCCTTTCTCTGGCTCAGGTCCCAGACACAGGCTGTGTTTCTTTCCCTAATTCTGGGCTCTGGGGTCATGGTGGGTTTCTTTAGCCAGCCCCCTCTCTCTACAGAAGTCATGTTCAAGAGTAGTTCACCAATATATAATGGACTCCACAGTTTTATTTTATGGTTTATTTTGTAACAGTTTGGTGGGATATGTTAGTTTGTTTTTATTTTAGGCATTGATTTGTTTGATTGGTTTAAGGAGGGGCTTGTCATATTGTGTTATGTGTGTTAAAGAAGTTGTTTATTCATTTTGCATACCAAACACAGATTCCCCTCTCCTTCTTCCTTCTGCCTTCCCAGTTTATCCCCCCAAACCAACCCCCATTCCCTCCTCAAAAAAGGTAAGGCCTCCCATGGGGAGTCAGCAAAGCCTGGTACATTCAGTTGAGGCAGGTCCAAGCCCCTCCCCCTGCATCAAGATTGTGTAAGGTGCCCCACCATAGGTAATGGGCTCCAAAAAGCCAGCTCATGCACCAGGGATGGATCAATTTCTTACTGCCAGAGGGCCTCTTAAGGAGACCAAGATTCACAATTGTCTTGCTTATGCAGAGGGCTTAGTCCACTCCCATGGAGGCTCCACAGCTGTTGGTCTAATGTTCATGAGTTCCTCCTAGTTTGGTTTGATTATCTTTGTAGGTTTCCTCATCGTGACTTTGATGCCCCTTGCTCACAGAATCCCTCTTCCCTCTCTTAGACTGGACTCTTGGAGCTCAGCCTGGTGCTTTGCTACACATCTCTGCATCAGCTTCCATCAGTTACAGATGAGGGCTCTATGGTGACAGTTAGGGTATTCACCAATATGATTACTGGCATAAAGCAGCTCAAGCCCTCACTCCACTATTGCTAGTAGTCTAAGCTAGGGTCATCCTTGTGGATTCCTAGGAACTTCCCTAGCACCAGGGTTCTCCCTATCCCCATGATGTCTCCCTCTATCAAGGTATCTCTTTCATTGCTCTTCTACTGTGTCCCTGTTCCAGCTTAACTGTCTTGTTCCCCTATGTTCTCGTCCCTCATCCCCTACCCTCTATTGCCCCTTCTCACCCCCAGTTTGCTCATGGAGATCTCATCTATTTCCCCTCCTCAGGGCAATCCATGCGTCCCTCTAAAGATCTTCCTTGTTAACTAGCTTCTCTGGAGTTGTGGGTTGTGGTCTGATTATACTTTGCTTTACACATAGTATCCACTTATAAGTGAGTACATACCATGTTTGTCTTTCTGAGTCTGGGTTATCTCACTAAAGATGATATTTTCTAGTTCCTTCTATTTGTCTGCAAATGGAACAAATTTCATGATGTCATTTTTTTTGATGCTGAGTAGTATTCCATTCTGTATATGTATCATATTTTCTCATTCCATTCTTCATTTGTGGGACATCTAGGTTGTTTCCACATTTTGACTATTACAAATAATGCTGCTGTGAATTCAGCTGAGCAAGTGTCCTTATGGTATGATTGAACATTCCTTGGGTATATGCCGAAGAGTGGTATAGTTGGGTCTTGAGTAAGACTGATTCCCATTTTCTGAGAAACTGCCATACTCATTTCCAAAGCAGCTGTTCAAGTTTTTACTCCCACCAACAGAGAATTAGTGTTCCCTTGTTCCACATACTCTCCAACATACATTGTCATCAGTGTTTTTTATCTTAGGCATTCTTACAGGTGTAAGATGGTATCTCAGAGTCATTTTGATTTCCATTTCCCTGATGACCTAAGGATGTTGAGCAATCCCTTAAATGTCTTATGGCCATTTCAGATTCTTCTGCTGAGAATTCTCTGTTTAGCTCTGTAGCCAATTTTTTATTTGGGTTGTTTGGTATATTAATTTCTAGTTTCTTGAGTTCTTTATATATTTTGGAGATCAGCCCTCTGTCACATGTAGGGTTAATTAAGATCTTTTCCCATTCTGTAGGCTCTTGTTTTGTCTTATTAACCATGTCCCTTGCCTTATAGAAGCGTCTCAGTTTCAAGAGATCCCATTTATTAATTGTTGCTCTTAGTGTGCATGCTACTGGTATTATATTTAGGAAGTGGTCTCCTATGCCAATGTGTTCAAGGGCAATTCCTACTTTCTCCTCTATTAGGTTCATTGTAACTGGATTTATGTTGAGGTTTTTGATCCATTTGGACTTGAGTTTTGTGCATGGCCTTAGATATGGATCTATTTGCAATCTTCTACATGGTGACATCCAGTTATGCCAGCACCATTTGTTGAAGATGCTTTCTTTTTTCCACTGTACAGTTTTGGCTTCTTTGTCAAAAATCAGGTTTTCATAAGTGTGTGGATTAATGTCTGGATCTTCAGTTAGATTTCCTTTGTCCACATGTCACTTTTTATGCAAATACCAAGCTGTTTTTATTATCATTGCTCCATAGCAGAGCTTGAGGTCAGGGATGGTGATGCCCCCTGAAGTGGCTTTATTGTAAAGGATTGTTTTAGCTCTCCTGGGTTTTTTGTTTTTCCATATGAAGTCAAGTGTTTTTTTGTTCTAGGTTTGTGAAGAATTGTGTTGAGATTTGATAAGGATTGCATTGAATCTGTAGATTGCTTTTGATAAGATTGCCATTTTTATTATGCTAATCCTACTTATCCATGAGCATGGGAGATCTTTCCATTTTCTAATATCTTTTTAAATTTTTTGCTTCAGAGACTTAAAGTTCTTGTCATAAAAGTCTTTCACTTGTTTAGTTAGAGTTACCCCAAGGTATTTTATATTGTTTGTAGCTATTGTAAATGGTGATTTTTCTCTGATTTCTTTCTCATCCCATTTATCATTTGTAAATAGGAGAGTTAAGTTGGGTGGGTAGGGAAGAGGAGAGAATCTGGAAGGACTTGGGGTAAGGGAGGAATATGATAAAAATATATTAAAGTTAAAGATTGTTTTAAATAATAAAAATAGCATAAAATATGGAATGAAAGAAGAAAGGAAGGAAGAAAGGAAGGAAGGGAGGAAGGAAGGAAGGAAGGAAGGAAGGAAGGAAGAAAGAAAAAGAGAAAGATAATGTACCACATGATTTTTACAAGGTCAATCTGGTGGGCTATTTTCTTGATCAAGGTTCCTCTTCCAAAATTACTTTAGCTTGTGTCAACTAGACATAAAACTAGCTATCACAGTATTTCAATAGAATATCCTGAAAGTTCAAAGCAATGAAATTTATTGACAGACACATATACATACATATATACATTACTCCCACCCCTAAAGAACACAATTTCTCTGTAAAAGTCAATCTTACGATATTGTGAAAATATGACTGAGGAAAAAAATCAACTGTTTTAAAAACCTGGTTGTTGTGGTTAGTAGTTTGTCAATCTGACACAAGCCAGAGTTTTTTGAGAAAGGGAACCTCAATTGAGAAAATGCCTCCATCAGATTGCTTGTAATGAAGTCTGTTTGCATTTTCTTCATTATTAATTGATATTGGAGAATTCATCCCATGGATAGAGCTGCCATTCCTGACATGTGATCCTGGAGGTATAGGAAAGCAGTCTGAGTGGAACATGGAGAACAAGACAGGAACCATGCTAAGTTTGCATGGTGCTGGAGACCAAACCCAGGGCTTTGTACATCCTAGGCAAGCAGGATGCCAGCTGAGCCATGTTCCCAGCCCCAAAATATCACATCTTATGAAGAAAAGTTGAGTTTTATAGCATGGTTTCAGAATCTAATCCATGATCATTTGGGATTGTTGTGTTTGGACATAAGGATGGACATTACAGTAGACAACAAGTGCATGCTGGGAAGTGCTCCATTAACAGAGTGTAATAGCTAAAAAAAAACAGGAAACATAGTGGTGGAATCCTAACATCTTCTTCAAGTCACGACATCCAATAACGTTATTCCTTTGTTCCCAACTCCTAAGACTTCCATCACACATAACAGTGGAGGCAGAAGTTCAAACTTTTAAGAAATGCCTGGTTATGGTTAAAGTCAAGATGAAACCTTCAGTCTGTGACTCAGCTACATAGGATAGAATGTGTCTGTAACAGGAATACAAGAAGAAAATAATAGACAAAAGCAATACTAGAAGTAACAGTGACTTCCAATTTCTCCCACTTGGTGTCAGACATCAAAACACAGATTTCCAAAGCTCAGAGAACAGTAACCAGGATGAATGTTAAAACTAAAACAAAACCAAGGCACACAAAACACACCTTCCCTTCAAATACTATACTCCTTGATTAGGTATCAAATGGTAGTTGTATATTAGACAAAATTTATTGTAATGGAACAAATAGAGATAAAGAAAAGGTGTTGAGAGCTTCCCTTTCAAGGGTAAGGATAAATAAAAGTGGTCCTACTTCTCTTCAGAACCTGTGGATGTTAGCAGAGTGCAAGAAAACTTTTGGCGCAAGTAGAGAAAAGAGAAAAAAATCACCCAAAATCACTGTGAAATTGTCGATCTGAACAAATCTCAGGCTAACAATATTTAAAATTTGGTGTGTATCTCCATCTGTGTCTACTGAAAACATGAATTTCCCATCTGTTTTTCTTATCATATAGTTTCAAACCATATATGTTACTTAACTCACTTTCTATAAAAGTAAAAACATGCTCTTTTTTTCTGAATTTGAATATCATATAGTTTACTTAAGTTTTTATATATCTATATGCATGACTGAGCATTACTTTAGTGTTCAATGATTTGCTGATAAAGTTTCATTGACCTTGTGATAAAGTTGTCTATCATTTTATTGTTTCTATCACTTAAAATTTTCTTTATATTGGAAGTTTTGTATTTTTTCAGGTGTGGTAACACTTCTCAGTAAAAGAAGGGTGACTTGTACTGTTTGGGGTGGTAGGAACAGAAAGTTCTCATAAAATTAAATTTATTAAATAGTTAAGTTTTAGCTATGGTAATTTTCCTTAATGCTTAAATATTTATTTTTATTTATGAATGTGAGTGTGTGTGTGTGTGTGTACCATTCCTGTTTTGTGAGGAGATCTTCCAGGATCCGTATCCATTACTTTCTGTATATAGTAAGACATCTTTTCCCCCTTTAATCTGACACTCACATTATAGCTTGCCTGGAAGCCATCAAGCCCCAGGGATCCTCCTGTCTCTGCTTGCTCCAGAGTTAAGCTGACAGACATTTGCAGATATTCCTGACTTGTTATAGGAGTGTTGAGATATGAACTCTTGTAGAAAAAGTGATTTTAACCCCTGACATCTCTTTCCAGGCATTCCATAGTAATTTGAATGAGCTAGAATTCACAGAAAAGCCTTTCCATTTCTTAAATATTCAAATTTATTGTTATCTACACAACTATTTACTTATATATGCATATTCTCAACATCAACATGTATATTAACATATGTTCTTTTATGTGTCATTCATATTTAATAGAGGACAGATATATTTAGCCATGTTCTATTTAATGTTTCCTTCATATTTTACAAAGTATTTCAGCTCTAAATTGTCTTTTCAGCCTGCTACTCAGTTCAAAAAAGAAAATAAATAAATTGTATTGATTCAAATTTTATATATTTCTTTATTTTTTATTTCATTGTGTGGGATCAAGCTCAGCATTCTTCACATTCTAAGCAAGTGCTTTACCACTGAGCTCCTAAATCTCCATCCTCTCATTTAAAAAGATAAATACTATTTTCTGATGCTTCCGGCTTTGTTTGTTTTGCTAAGATTGCTTTAGCTATTCAGGACCTTTTGTGCTTCTGAATGCATTTTAAATTGTTCTCTCCTCATGTAAATTATGACATTTTTGTTGGCGAATACATTGAATCCGAAGAATGCATTGTGAGTTGCAGGTATTTTCACAATAGTAATTCTAGCAGTTTCAGCTTTTCAGGAATTCTAATCCATGAACGTGAGCAGGCTCTCTGTCTCTGTCTCTGTCTCTGTCTCTGTCTGTGTGTGTGTGTGTGTGTGTGTGTGTGTGTGTGTGTGTGTGTTCTTCATTAGTGTTTAAACATGTATTATATGCTAGGCAGGGTTGCACACCCCCTTAATCCCAGCACTCTAGGGGCAGAAGCAGGCAGATCTCTGTGAGTTTGAGGCCAGCCTGGACTACAGATCTAGTTTGAGGACAGCCAAGGATACACAAAGAATCCAGAATCCCTGTCTAAAAAAAAAATGTATTCCAGAGGTGTTTAGCTGCCTTAGCAGAGTTTTCATCTAGAATTCCTTCAGGTAGGTACATTAAACAGGAATTCTATTTTCTATTTTTATTTTAGAAAGAATAGTGGTTTTGAAGATTAATATTGTACCCTACTTTACTCAATTCTCCCACCTATTCTAGCAGCATTTTTGTGGGTTATTTGGATTTTTCTATGTGTAGAAAAATTAAAAAAAAAAAAAAAACTTACAGGAGTAACTTGATTTCCCATTGCATGAGTTTTCCTGGGGAAGCATGAGGAAGAATGTGTTGGATTCTAATAGGACAGTGCTAGACATGTATAACATCCAAAATCAGCTTGGTGTACATTCAGTGAAGTTATTGATGTTACTTGCTGAATCACCTCCACCTTCTAGCATTCCCATCCCAAGATAAATGATGACTCACGAAAGCTAACCCCTGCTATCCTCCATGTCAGTCTTTCTTCTAGTTCCTAAATAGTCTAGTATTTCCCAAGACCACATACTTCTGGAAGACAGGAATGGAATATGTGGAATCTCAGGTGAGGTTCTGGAGACACTCCTCCACTCATCCTATTGTCTATCTTCTATCACTACACTGTTTTGCTTCTTTGAAATGAATGTGGAGATAAAGTACTCAGTATGTTGCTGTAGCCATCCCTGATCTATAATGGTCTTCATCATTTTATGAGCAGAGTAAATAGCTGTCTACAATACTTCCTACTTTTTTGTATGTTTGCTTTTTTTTGTTTTCTCTGCCAGTTTTTTACTAAAACCTTGAGCATAATATTGAGTAGAAGTTCAAAGAGTGGAGACACTTATTTATGGTTATAATGCTTTCAGTTTTTCCTCATTATTTATGTTGTTGGCTTTTGGTATTGTCATCAAAACATACACACAATCAATAGGACAGAATATAGATCCAAGAAATAAGTGAATTTATCTACGGTTGAGTTCTTATTACATGGTATAAAAAACACTGTTGGAGTTTAGTGGCCTCCAAAACAGATAGTACTTAGAAAGATGGATATCCTTATGCAGAAGATTGAAACTTGACACAAATACCTCTCCTTACAAACAAAACAAAAAGCCAAAATATTGACTAAAAAAATCTGTCACATACCTGTGGTAAGACTTGAAACTTTGAAAGAACTAGAAGAAAACAAATGGAAAATATTTTCATAAAACGTTACATTTCATTTAATTTTACCTGTATTGACTCAAAAGGTTCGAAAATGAAAGCAAAAATTGACAAAAAAAATATATAGACTGAGCACACTAAATTTTTAAAAATATTTTATTCATTATTTGAGAATGGCATGAATGATATTTCAACCATATCCATTTCTCTCCTCCATCACCTCCCAGATCCACTCCACATTCCATTACCTCCCAGATCCACTCCACATTCCATTACCTCCCAGGTCCACTCCACATTCCATTACCTCCCAGATCCACTCCACATTCCATTATCTCCCAGATCCACTTCACATTCCATCACCTCCCAGATCCACTCCAGTTCCAGAGCCATTCAACTTGCATTCTCATTTTTTTTTAAACCCAGAATTTGCATTAGTGCTGCCTCTATACTAGAGTGTGTGCCACCCACTAGTGCATGTTAATCCTAACAGGGATCACACACTTAAAATACTCCTCCTCCTGGCAGCTAACAATTATTACTAAAATCTCCATAGCTAGGGCAGGAACTATGTGCCCACCTCCCTCCTTCATGCTGACAGGTTATGTGCATGGTTTTGGAACTAATGTAAGTTTTTCATATGTGTAACTATGCAATTTTGTGCAGAAAACAGTTTTCTTATAGTTTTCCACTACTTGTGACTACAACATTTCTTCTCCCTCTTCCTCAATGATCCCTGAGTCTTGGGAGTAGTTTTGCATGATACAGACGTAAGGTGGAGAATTCTTGATTAATATATTCTCAGTACCTTGTCCAGATATAGTTCTGTTTTCATCATCATCTCCTGCAATGAGTCGCTTGTCTGATGAGGTTTGAGAGATCCATTAACCTATGGCTATAACTGGAAGTTGTAATGAGTCAGTTTAATACAATGTTTCATTAAGAAAGTAATATTGGGAGGTTCTTCTCTAGATCCAAAGACCGGTCTGGTCATAGGTTCTTCATCCCAAGAACTACGAAGTTTGAGGTACATCTTGTGAAGCAAGCCTTGAAGGTGTCTGGGTACATCCGTGGCATTCATGTCCCTCATGCATGGACATATCTTTCAGGCAGGTTGTTATTATAACTCACAGAGTTCATTACTGGATAAGATTGATGATTTCTTTGCAGCTTTGAAAACATGAATTGTGCCTTTAAGTACTGTAAAAGCCACCCAGCCAGGAGATCTGAAGCTTCCAGGTCAGTACCAGTCTGATTTCTTCATATTCTATGAACCAGGCATGCAATTATCTTTATCAATATGGTTATTATCATTAAGTTTTTAGAGGTAACCAGAAGTAATGTCCATAGCCTATAATATTTGGGGGCCTATGGGACTTCACTGGCCAACAAAATCACTCCTGAAATTGGCCTTCTTACTTGTTTTCCTGTAGTGATTTGTAGGATCAATCCTGTCTGAAGTCTATTTGTGATGCATTTTAGGAAGCTTCTGCAGCATTAGTCTTCCATATGACATTTTCAGAAGGTCTGTTGTGTTAGTTATTCATTCCATATCCCCTCTTCTACTTTACTCTCCAACCACCCACTTTATTACATCCTTTCTGTTCTGTTATTCACTTATCTGTTTGTACCATTGCATTTTATCTTCTTTCCCTTGAAAGTCACTACTCCACATGGTTTTACTAATTTCCTGATCTACATAGGTATTCCAAATGAGACAGATGTATGTAAAGATTACAAGCTAACATCCTCAAATAAGCCAGAACATGTGATGCTTCTTTCTCCGTCTGAGTATCCTCACTCAGAATGAATGTTTCAACTTATATCCATTTGCCTGTGAATTTCATAATTTTGTTTCCCATTGTATAAATATAGCACATTTTCATTATCCATTCACCCACTGATAGACAGCTAGACACTTTTCATTTTCAGTCTATTGTAAATAGAGCAGCAAAACATGGATATCTTAATTACTATTCTATTGCCATAATGAGAGACTATGACCAAGGCAACTTAGAAAAGAAAATATTTAACTGAGGGTTTGATTACAGTTTCAGAGATGGAGTCCATGACCATTATGGTGGGAGTGTAGCAGCAAGCAGACAAGCATGGAAGTGGAACAGTAGCTGAAAGCCTACATATGACTCAAAAGCAAGAGTCAGAGAAAACCAGACTGGGGCTCCTCTGGGGTTTGAAAAGGCAAAGTCCACTCCCAGTGATATACTTGATCCAAGAAGGCCACATCTCCCAGTTCTTCTTGAACAATTCACCAACTGGAGAACCAAGCATTCAAATATATAAATCTATGGGGGAACTATACTCTTGCAAACCACCACAATGAACGAGAGAGTATTTCTATAGTAAGAATAGAGTCTTTTGAAGATAGAATAGTATTTTTGTCTAGAAATAAATGCATATTATGGAAAGAGAATCAACTATACAAAAGAAAGAAGGAGAACATTGAGACAGAGAGAAAGTGAGTAGATATAGCAACTTAAATACATGTGATAGTCATATCTTCAATAAGTAATTAGCCTTTCCTTGTAAAGGACAAAGTAAAAATGAGAATAATGTGAAGAACAGCTGAAGGATACTTCACAGTGAAGAATATGCAGATAGCTGAAATGCACTTGAAAATTTGCTAACCCCCTTTATCACTGGAGAAATGGGAATTAAAATACAAAGTGTCACAACATTATTCTCTCCAAAATGAACCTAAAATTAAATTAAATATTACATTTAGTAAGGGCATAGAAAAATAAAAATTGGCATCTTTCTAATGGTGCTTAATGTAAAGTAGTAGATTCTTTAAATGACACTAGCAAAATAGATTTTATGGCAGCCAAGATGGGAAATTTATTTTCTACTTTGTCACTTTGAAAACCTTTACAAAAATATTGGACTTACTCGATAGTCAAATTAAATTTAAAATCTTACCTTGCCTTCCAATGTCTCAGTCATATGAATCCTTATTAACTACCATATCTTTCTGTCAAACTTTTCATCACTTACTGTATTCTATGGGTGCTGATCATCATTTCCCCAAGCATCGATCTCTCTAGATTCAAGAACCTTTGCATATCTTATAAGTTTTGGTCTTTTCATAGATTACTAGCACTCAAATTACTCAACCTCCACCAGTGATTTCTCTCTTTGACTATGAACTTTAATGAAATTATTCTTTTTTGTCAGTTCTATATCCTTTAAGGTCAGTTCCTTTTCATTTGATAGACTAATCTCTCCCCATATAAATTATCAAAACTGCTATCACATATTTTATTTTATATTTCCTTCAACTCATTGAACAGTAAGTATACAAGATATCTTTATTTATTTTATATTTTTAGAATTATTTTAGTAACACAATTCTCTGTTGATTCTTTGGGATTTTCACATCATGAACCCCAATCCCACTTACCTCCCTAATCCTCTATATCTACCCTTCACCACTACAGCAACCTCCTCAAAAGAAAATCCCCCACAATTCAAAACAAAAACAAACAAAAATCTCTTGGTCCTCTGTTTTTCTTGTCTCTCAATATATCTTTTTATCTGCCCTATTGACATTGGGAGCTTTGGTGTGTCACATATTACACCCTTTTCCAATCAGTCCCACTGGCAAATGGTCATTGCAATGAGTTATTTTTCTGGGTCTATGCTTCTAGCACACCATCATCACTGGACCCTCATCAAAACTCTTCTTAGACATCCTGCTGCTTCTCCAAGTCATGGAGCTCCTGTGATTAGCTTGACTATTGTTCTGCCGTACAAGTTCCTTAATGTTCTACAGCAGGTCATAGATGGGGTAGATGTTTGGGTGCACCAACCCAAGATGGATCTGAGTGAAAGCAGAGCTGGACAATCTGGGCTCCTGTGATCCCCACCCTCCGATGAAGTGTGGCGCTAGCTCTCCTAGGCCCATGGCATTGCTGCCAATTCTCTATAGCTGGTTGTGTGCAGTGGGGCCAACTCTCCCATGAGACTGCAGTGTTCAATGAGTGACAGTGACAACTATCCCAGGACCAGCGAAGGGTGAGGCCGGTTTAGCACAGTCCTTGGATTTTAGTATGCATGAATTCTATGACACCTTGTGGTAACACAGACCATGGACATCAACACAGACACCATCTGCAGCAGGACAATGGTGTAATGAGTCTTTCTCTGTCCCACCAGCCAGCTCCCAAATAATGGCATGGAGACTTATTAATTATGAGAACTGCCTTAAGTTTAGACTTGTTCTTACCTAGCTCTTATAATTTAAATTAACCCATTTACATTAATCTGTGTTCTATCATGTGGTGCTATGACTCTTCAATCTTGCACCTACTGTTTCTTCTCCATGTCTTCTGGTTTCTCCCATCCCTTAACTTTTCCTCCTCTTCCTTTCTCTCCCTAAAATTCTCACCTATACCTCCTGCCTAGCTTTTGGCCATTTATCTCTTTTGGCCATTTATCTCATTTATTAAGCTTTTATAATAAAAAAAAAGCCAAGGTATGAACATAACATACTTCCTTATGAGCCAACCTGAAATGTGCCTGAGGGCCTAGCAACAGGTGCTATCAGAGTTCCTGATTGCTGCCAGAGTACCTGATTGTGCCCAGCCAATGAGGGATGACAAGGAAATGCCACTAGATTGGGGCATGGTTTGGATGCTGGGAGGAGGCTATATAAGGCCTTCCCCATTATTGAATAAATGAGTTTGTTGTTTGCCTTCAACTGACTACCAGTGTCTGTGTCATTGATGCCACATCTTCTCATCCCCACCCCTGAGGCAGTCATTAAGATGCAGCAATACATGCACCTAATCATTGAGACTTTATGGGCACATTTTTTCCCTCATGTCTAAGAGACACTACCCAGCAGTAGGCATTATGGTCTTCTAGCCGATTATCCTCTACATTTTGACCAGTTGCTGATCAGTACAATAGTTTCCTCTATAAAAAAGCTTGACAGTTCTCTTTTACACACCACTCCAAATGACTATACTGATGCTTCATACACAGGAGTCACTGTTTGACACAATACTTAAATAAATCAATGAATTTTGATTTACAAAGTGACACCTAGAAAATTTTGTCATTATTAGTACACCTGAGTTTATTTAACACCTTTAAGAACAAGATTTGTCATTCCATGCAATCTACAGCATGATCAAAGTAAGTTATTATGAAATAGCATCTGGAAAATGTTTACATTAAAACTATAATGAATATTCATATATCTTACCCAGGCTTTTGATTGCTAAAATATTTTCAACATATAAATAAATTCTACTGCATCACATACTTGGACATTTTGGTTGCCTATACGCTATTAAATATTTGGAGAAACTTAAATTCAGAAAAAATGTATAGTTGTAACTCTTACAAGTTAATTATTGATAATTATATTCAGACTTGTCAAAGTTACAGAATTGATTAAATTTAGGCTATTGTTCCAGGAAAATACTCTTAGTCATAAAAGCAATTCAAACATTGGACATTACACTATGTTTCTATAGTGAAAAATTGCAATATTACTAGTAGCAAGACAGGTAATAATACCATGAACATGATGTTTATAAAAAGCAAAGCTATAAATAAGTTTTTATTTCAAGTAATAGCAGATGTCTTATAATAGTAAAATGTTAAAAGTTTTGTTGAAATGATATAGAATAGCTACAGAAACTTTTTGAGAAATAAAGAAGCAGGCAAATAATTAAGTTTCAAATAAGGTGGTAAAAATATTTGAAGATGTGGCTTGATTTTAAAAAGTTGCTAAGCAACACAATGCCTTAAAGAAACATGATCCTCTTTCATTCACTTCTGCCAACAGAATAGTTTCTAAAGTAAACTCTTTCATCTATCAATAACTTTCTTCTAAAATAAACTCAAGCACAGGTAAACCAAGTATCCATCAATTTACTTGGCTAAAAGAAATGTATGGGAAAGTATATCGTCTTATGTTTTTGATAGACAGGATGTGGTATTGGTAATTAAATAAGACAAGAGTTACTGTAAAATTCAAATACACACTACCACAGCACTAAGCCATTTTTATTTGGATATCTGCCAAATCCCTTAATCAAGGTTATTGTTCTTATTAATAAACATTTTATATTTTTATAACAGTGAGCAGATAGCTATCATCCTGGCAAAAATAATAATGACTTGGAAAATTTCATAGTGACATTTTATTGGGGAGCAATTCCAGAAAAAAAATTGAAGAAAGCAAAGTTGAGAAGGAAGGTTTGACTTGTAGTCTGGAAGGCTATGAAGGTTCTTATCTTCCAGGGGCCTCTGAAGACCGAAGAAAACCTCAGACGGCTTTGGTACTAGTGCACCCCCCAGTAATTGTAATCTAGAAGCTTCCTAAAAGATGGTAGCCTTTTGTGTAAGGTTATTCCCAGCCTCAGAGGGTCATTTTCTATGAGAGACACAGCTGTGAACCTTCGTAGTTATTGGGCCAAACATACAAGGTCTGCTAGAATTATGTCTGTTACCTTTTGTTCACAGAACATGATTGAATACTTTTCATCAAATATGAACTGAGGTTGAACTTTTGTTTCAAAGTATTTATACTTTTCCTTTGTTGAAATATTGTGACACTGGGGGTTTTGTGACCACAAAATTACTTTTGGAATTCAATCAACTATTGCCACATTTCTGTTGCAAAATAATGATGCAGAATCAATATGCAGAACATATACAAATGCTCAGCATCCTCTTTGTACCTAGTGTGGATAACCCCGAAAGAGCATCGGTGAAGCTGTAGTGGTCAGACAGGCCAACATATGTGAGCTCCAGAGCTCTTCTCCAGGAGGACTCTGGGGTAGAATGAAATGTGCTCTGCAGATGGATGCTGCAGGTGCTGATACATTTCATTAGCCTTCTCTGGGCAGCAAGACACCTGGCATGCTTCCCATCAGTGGTTCATCTGAGGACCACAGCCCAACCCTGCCCCATTGTAGCTGTTGTTCAGGAAGCCCAGCATAAAATGAAAATGCTTTATCTGTTTTAAGTTCTTTCCTGTATCACGAACTGAGCTTAACACATAAAAAGAGGACTGGAGTTCGTAAGCATTCTGTAGCATAGCCCTACTCTGACTTCATTTCAAATCAAAAAATATTTTAGCTTTATTTTTTTACTTCCTCAAGCAAGTTTTTGCTTATTTTTTTCCAACATTAAATATGTACACTCAAACATAAATATATTATATATATATATATATATATATATATTACATGTTTGTCACACCCACCTCCAACTCTCCCCTCCCTTTTACCTTACAGACTCCCTAATATGTCCTTCTCTAGTATACTATGTCTTCTTTTGATTTTAGTAACTCCTGAGTTCAATTAATGATGTCTGATGGAAGACTGTTAGGTTAAACTTGTGTAAGTCTTGTTTGCATAACCACAGCTGCAAAGACATCATGAAAGCAAGTATTATGTCATACTGAAAAACATTTAACCATACACTTTCTTACATTGCTTCCACTCCCTCTTTGACTCTTCGATGTTACCTGAGACTTGGGTGGCACATAGGTGAGGTGATTCATGTATGGCATCATTAATGAATTATTCTCAGCATTTTAAAGAGTTACAGATCTCCATATCAACTACTGACCAATGCAGAAAGAATGCTTCAGTGGCCAAAGCTGGTAGATTTTAAGTTTAACTTTAAAGAGAAAATGACTTAGTTTTACAAAGACAGTTTCCTTTAAGACTAAAAGATATTTTTCCTTAGAAATTTTGGAGATTTTTTACATCACCTGTAGTTGTAAATCCTTCAAAAATTTTAGTGGTCTATTAGAATTGTGACAATAATCTTAATGGGTTATTTTATCATTAAGTTTAGGTCACCAATAATTACTTTGAAAATTTATTTGCTATGCCTGAATAGGTATCTGAATTAATTGATATTTAGAGAAGAATTTTTACAAAAGAAGCTTAGAATTTCCAAGGTGAAATGTCAATATACCTGGGAGCCTTTTAGCTCCAAACTGCACCTTAACAAAGCACTCTGGGAGCAAAGAGGTCACCTACCGACCTCTCCTAGTTTTATCACTGCCCCAAATTTTACCAGGAAAGCATGCTTGAAACTAATATTTGTCTGAGTGAAAGGTGGCTTTATTTCTTGCTGTTCAGGGAAATTTGGCTCTGTTCTTAGAGATAAAGGTCAGATGACAGAGGATCCAACACCAGAGGCAACTCCAGACAAAGTATAGGCTTTGGAAAGCCGGATCAGTCAAGCAAATATTTATAAAAGAAAATAGTACTGTGTGTTATAAATACAAATAACTCCTTTAGTATCTCCATATTTCTTGTTATTTAAGTCAGAGTGATATTGTCAGTTAGGATTTTGAAAAACAAATCTGATCCATGAAAATTTTATTAGAGCACCTCATGAGGTAACATCTAAGGGAGGGGTTGGCAGGCATTCTTCTCAGTAAGATGTGCTGCATTTAGTGCAATTATTTATTGTTGTCGGTGTTTAACCAGAAAAAGATCTTTTTAAAGCCTATAATGAAAAGTGGGATGCTTTGTAAGCTACATTCTTGCTCTTCAAATGATGCAATCAAAATAAAACTACTATACAGAAAAAAAAGTTTCAGTTACAATACAGCACTTTTAATATTAGAAATCAGTGACAATTCATGGAATACAAAATTAATGAACAAAGTAGTTTACCTTAATGGCAATCATCTCATTTCTGTAAAAGAAATCCTGTCCACCTTTTTACATGTAAAAATACATTTAGTAGACAAGTGCTTAAAATTTGAATAAACTAGAATTGAACAGTGGATTCTGATGGAATCTTTTAGTTACTATTTACTGGGTTATTATTTACCCTTATATTTTATTCTACCACTATGTGTGAATGAAAAATATGCAAATTACAATATAAAAGGTTATTTTAAAATTTGAGGAGGTACATAGTTTGGGATGTTTATAACTTTTTTATCAAGTGGGTGTTCTTGCTCAGTGAATCATTTGTCTATCTACATTGTATTGTTTTTTGATATAACCAACCTCATTGTAATATATGATGAATAACAAATCCTTCAAATATGGTATCTAATATATTGAATTTTGCTAATGAAGAAAACAGAAATGGTATCTTTCTTTTCCAAAAGAATACTGATAATGAAGCAAAATTTTACATAACAATTTGAAATGGTTTTTGTTTTGATTTTTACAATTAAAAATCAAAAGTTGGGGATTTATTCTGGAGAAATAAAGAAGTATAGAGATATCTGTGCATAGAAATATTAAAGTACAGTCACATGTAATAATACAAATCTGAAAACACTGAAATGTCATTCAATGGGTTAATGACTAAACATGGTATAATTCTCTAACTCTGTCTTCATAGACTACTACAAGAGGCTGTTGATTGATACAGGCAGAAATCTGAATGAACTGTCATAGAATTACAGTAAGTATAAAAGGTCAATCCACAAAGATTACATTTTAGATAATTTTACTACCAATGTTCTTGGAATAACAAGCTTAGAAATAGAGAAGGAATTAGTTGTTCCCAGAGAATACTCAGATTAGGTGGGAGCCAAGCACGGGATGGAAATGACTGTGTCTTCCTTGTCAATAACTGACAACAAAGTATTTTATCAGTTCCTTTGTTTGACAAGCTAGATGATTTCACCCATATATTTAAGAATATATTAAATATTTTAAAATTTAAGGATCTACATAATTTGAGGAAGTTTATTGTTTCCACTCTCCACTCTAGAGGCAGTGTGACTTCAGAAAATGGAGCTGATAAGGACAGACTAGTCTCATTCAATAGCCAACTTAACTCATAGGTTAGCAATTTATACTCTGAGTGTTAAGAAAGTTCACAGGAATAAAGTTCTCATGAGTTCAAGCTGTCTAGAAAAATAAGGACATACAAAGGATAGTTTAAACACTTAATTAAATAACAACAGCATACAATAACAACTAATCTGAAGTAGTCACACTTCTATCTGCTACACCTCGGAGGAGCATGAAACGCATTCCCAACATAATTTCCTGTTTTCAAGAGGCTGAGGTCACATATTCTTGTATTGATTTCTTGGAGTGGGCTCAAAAGCACTCAGAATTCTCTTTACTGGACTCCATTCTTGCACTGTGTCTCAACAATTCATAACTACTTTTATGAAGATAATGCTTGCCTGGTTCCTGAAGGTGTCAGGGGAGGGTGTTGGATCCCCAGGAACTGGAGTGACAGAAAGCAGCAAGCCACATGTGTGTACTGAGAACTGAGCTTGGGTACCGTTCCAGAACAAATGCTCTTAAGTACCAAGTCTTTTATTTAGTGCCCCTGGTTTCTTTTATATTGCAAGCAAATTTTAAAAAAAAATGTGTTTCTTAAGCTTTCCATGTGTCATACATATTATTCTTAAGAAATAGCACAATAGTAAATTTTCTAAATTTGAGAAATGATGAAGGTCTTAATAACTGCCATAATAGGAAAAGTATAATACTATCCAACCTAACCCATATGATTGAAGGCACAGTATTGTCAGTGATTATTGCTGATTCCAAACAGAATACCATGATGAGAAGTATATTTATTGGTCACTGATGTAAGATGAATTGTGTGATGTGAGCCAGTACTCAATTTTAAATCCTACTAATTTGATAATCTGGTACATGTATTATTTTAAATGATATTTGAAACTAAAGTTAAGTATTATGATGACTTCAATCTATTACCTGAAATATTTTGTTATATCTGCGAGGAAAAATTCTATGTGGAATTACATGATAAGGCCAGGAATCAAAATGTCCTCATTTATTTTTCGGCCTCTTTTTATTTGAAAACTGTACTGCTTGAGATTATCATCATTTCATTCATTTCCTAAAAATGTATTCACTTAATCATACTATATTTATGATAAGAGTCACTTAGTCCAATTAACATGTATTCACCATGATCTAACCAGGTCTAAGCAGCTAAATCATATACATTATCTCTGTTTCTCATCTTTCCTGTTAGGATTTATCCTTGTTTTTCAAATGAGAAACTGGTGATTTTATTGTCATGGTAGAGCCCATGGCAAAAAAGAGAGTCTTATCAATACAAACCCCAATATAGTTTCTTTTATTCTACCATAGTGTGCACTTGAGAATGGAAGCTATATGAATTGTATCTGTCAAATAGCCTTTGTGATTTTTATATTCAAAAACTGTTTGTGATATTTAATTTGAAAACAAACAAAATCAAAGAGTATAAACAAAAATATTATATCTACATCATCTACTGCTGGAGTGTATTAATGATTTTCTATCATATCTTTCATATTGGCAGCTGTAACTTACAGTGAGAAAATAAAGCAGAATATAGAAAAAGTCCACTAATCTATTTGTGAGGTCATTAAAACTAAGAATCTATTTTCTTTTCCTAATATGCATTGTCAACATTTTAATAGAATTTTATATTACTCTTGCATCTATTCTTGTCTTGTATGCTGTGTACATAGCATGGATTCAGAGGTCTAGATTTTCTGTCTGCTAATATGAATAAACTCGACTTGTGGTTTCAAAATCCCTGAAAGAACTCATTTGAGTAGAGTCATATCCATCTATGATAAAGAAAAGATAAAACCAGGGTTCTGCCTTACTACACCAACACAGCCCTGGACAAGGTTATGTCACATGCTTTCTCTGCCTGTGGGATTAGCAATGTAGTTATAAAATTTTAGTGACACACATATTGATTTTGTAAAATAAGACTTATATGACCAAGTAAATGGTAGATGTGAATATACTGCTAAATAGCAACATGCAAACATGGTTAAAACATTCAGTCTTCCACTGATCAGGTGGAAGACAAGCTCATTCTATATATCTTCACAGATCTATTTGAATTTTAAGTATTTGGAGATTATATAACTTTTGGGGCGTTTACCCACCAACCCCACAGCTTCCCAGAGTTTTCTTGAGTGTGAGCAGCAGGAAATATTAGATAGAAGGATTTATTGTGGAGAATCTTGCAGAGATAAACAGATAGAAAATA
>CABHPH010042699.1:0-18160 GCA_902168325.1 Peromyscus nudipes | reverse complement strand
AGAGAGAGAGAGAGAGAGAGAGAGAGAGAGAGAGAGAGAGAGAGAGAGAGAGAGAGAGAGAGGGCGCTCCTCCGGCTCTGTAATCAGAAAAGTCTTGAAGAAGAGAAGTCTTGGACAGTCCTAATTTGGAGACCTCTATGCCCATGACTGACAGATTCACTAGAAGGGGAGAGAGAAGCAGTTCTCCTAAGGATAATGGAAGAGATAAATTAAGAGTTCCTCTAGGTTAGATGCTGAGTAAATATTTGCTAAATTAAAATGTGAGAGAATATTTCCAACACACCCCCTCCCACAGGAACTTTGCAAGAATAACTTTGGGGCCCACCTTTCAGTGTGGACTTAATTTTGTCAAGCCAGCTGGCTCATCCTTGAGAATGTCTTGATCTACAAACTGCTCTGCTAAGCGTTTGTCTGTCCTCGGCAGATTTATAACCTTCTGTGAAGCAGCCCTCATAATGGAAACGCTGACAGCCCAAGTTTGGCTGACAGGAAGGGCACAGCTGTGATAAAGCTTGGAGATGAACGGAAGGCACACTTCAGTCTTGTGGGCTTGCCATGGATGCAGGTCACAGAGAACCACATCCTTAATTGGCTCAGGGCTCTAAGAAAGGCCCTCTGACACCTGGGCCTCAAATTGGCTTGGATTTACTTGTCTGAGCATTTGTCATAGGGCAATGAAAAACTTAAGCCCAGTGGACTTAGAGGTAGATCCTTATTTTCATTTTTGGCTTTCCTATCTAAATCAGCGGTAGACAAGCAAAGGCCTGTGGGAGAAGTGCAGCCTACCATGGGTCATGGTAGAAAAGGGCTTGTAAGAACAAGAGGAAACTGTTCACACCATACAGAAGAGCCAGTTGCACAGGAAATAAAGCATAAAGCTTAAGATGTTTAGCGACTGCCCTTTACTGGTAAAGTCTGAGGTTTAAATAAGTGAATTTCTCGTGATCATTTGGTTCATGATCTCACACATTCCTGTGTGTGTGTACATGTACCTCTCTGTTTATACTTGGAATATGTAGAGATTTTTTTCTAAAGTAAAGTACACCTATGAAATTGTTATAGTCCTTGAGATACTTGGAAACATCTAGGATCCCACATCGAGATGGTGATTTAGCTTTCTAGTGAGGGTTGGACAGATTTCAGAAAAGTTAAGAGGACCAAAAGGGTAACTTTTTGTCATTACTTTTCAGGAAACATAAGGCCAGGCACAATACTGGACGAATCCCAAGCAGATGAATTGGGATCATTCAGTGTGTTGCCTTGCCAAAAGAAGTAGGTCATGGCCCCTCCTCACAGTGTTATCTGTCCTTGTGCATTCCACACTAGAGTGCATGGACACAGGCACCCACAGGTGTTTATTCAGCTTCTGCTGTGTGACGGATACTCGTGGGCATTTTCACTTCAGGGGGTGGCACTTAATTGTATTCACAGCTGAAGAAGGTAGGTGTTCCTCTCTTTGTTGTTCAGTTGAAGGGCAAAGCTCAAGTACTTTTTGACAAGGCTACCATGAAAGCAAATCATGGTGATAGAATTCAAGATTCTTGAGCATGTCCTGAACTCTTAAAATCTGGGCTTAATTGTATACTGGGACATCCAAATTGTGGTTGTGTGAAACCCTCTCTACCTCACTATATGAGAGACAGGATCATGTACACAGTGGTTCTTAAGGGATAGAGCTCCTGGACCATGTGAGGTCAAAAGGATTTTCATAGTATCAGCGTGTTTGCCTCCATGTCATTACCTTCATGTATGAAAGGGCATTTTCTAGAGGCTACAGGATGTGTGATGGTGCCACTCTTCTGAGGATGAATGGTGGTGGACTATTTGATTACCTTTCTTCCTTTTTTTTTTCTTCCCGGAGACAGGTTTTTCTCTGTGTAACAGCCCTAGCTGTCCTGGAACTTGCTGTCTTTGAACTCACAAAGATCCAGCTGCTTCTGCCTCCTGAGTGCTGGGATTAAAGGCATGCACCACCACCACCCTGGCCCTTTCTTCCTATTTCAATGTGGATATTATAAACACTGATAATTATAACCGAGGTAAACAAGAATACTTCAGTGTTTGAAGAGAATGGACAGGTTCTTATCAAGTTTGGGGACTTGGAGTCTTGTTTAAGACAATGGCCCTCTCTCACCCTCTTCAGTCCAGACACCTGCGAGAAATCGATGACACCTTCCTCACATTACATTGGCAGATTGTTTTGCCATCCTATCCTTGCCTTCTCATCTCAGACATTAAAATGGCTCTAGAACCTGTTTTTTATGGAGTTGTCTAAACTCATTGATAGTTGATATTAACAAGACTCTGTTAAATCAAATACAGCTTCAGAACATGCAGCACTGAGACATGTTTAACTTGTTAAGTAAACCCTTCACCTCCCCACACCTTGAACAAAAACAAATTAGCTCTGTATGTTGTTCCCAATTAAGGAATAAAGCTATCTTAATCTTATTAGAATAAACTACATTATGAAACAATATGTGGAGAATATTAATCATGAGCACATAACTTATTTATTGCAAAACACGTCCATATATGAAATCATTCCATGTTTAGAAATTGGATGCTGACAAGCCTCGGCAACCTGTTTGTTTTCTTCCCCAAATATTCCCTAAGGAGAAGCACTATTCAGACTTATAATACAATGGACTAATTTTGCCTGATTTGAATTTTATTATATATATGTATTTATATTAAAATTACAAGTATGTAGTCTTTTGTAGGCTGGCTTTTTCTACTCATTCTGACTTAGCTGCATTTCTATATGGGTTTATAGGTTGCCCTTCATCATGGTTGATAATAGTCATTGTATGAGCAGCATATACTCATCTGTTTTCCTTGGGTATTTTTCAGATTTGGCCTATTATCAATAGTTCACTTTTTAGATCCTGAGTTGGCCTGGAACTTACTATGTAAACCAGAATGCCCTCAAAATCATAGAGATACACCTGCCTCTATGTTGAGATTGAAGGTTTGCACCACCACACTAAGCTAGTCTATAAATATTCTTATTCATGTATAGATAAAGCATTCTCTTAGGGCCATCCTCAGAAATGGGCTTCTTTAGTAAAAGGGATTAAATGATGTTGTCATGGATGCAGATTGCTGGGTCATCATGGATATGATCAGCTTTCCAGTAGTTTGCAAGGTGGTTGCACAAATTTGCATTTCTACCTGTGCTGTGAGAGAGTGCTGCTGACCCCTTGGGCCTGCATGTTTCATCTTAAGCATTCTTGTTGATATCGTACAGAGTTTAAATTTTCATTTCCTGGATGACCAAAACAGTTGAATCTCCATTCATATATTATTTGAGTATGCTTTTAAAAGATGTATTTATTTTTATTTTATGTGCATGAGTATTTTCCCTGCATGTATATATGTACACCATGTGCATGCCTGGTGCCTATGGAGGCCAGAAGTGGGAGTTGGATTTCCTAGAACAGGTTGTGAGTGGCCATCTGGATGCTGGAAACTGAACTCAGGTCACCTTTGAGAGCAGCAAGTGCTCTTAATTGCTAAGTTATTCCTCAGCCCCTACTTGGGAATTTTATTTTTTCTGTGAAGTGCATGTTTAGAATTTTTGCCTTTTTTTTTCTTGTGATATTTTTCTTATCAATTTGAGGGAGTTATTTATATAGCCCACATTCAAGTCCTTTGATAGCTTTAGTGCATACTTAAGGTCCTTTAGAGAGTACTTCTAGCATTCTACAACCTCAATTATTTAAAAGTTCAGTTGGCAAAGCTGCTTGATGAGCACAGCAACTACTGTCCAATCTGTCTGCACAAGCTTTGATGTTACAGACATTCGAGTGCAAGAGCTGAAAGGAACAGACAACAGGGATTAGAATTTTATCTGGGTTAGAATTTTAGCTGTTTTGTTTACACACCATTAAGCGAACACTCTAGAATGTGGAGAAACAAGAGACAATGCTGTCTTAGAGCTCATTCATAAGCTGTGCACCAGAGCACTTTACAAATGAGGAGCAATCCCCTCTGAGATGGTGGACTTGGAATGAGCAGACACTACACTGATTTACAGATGTGAGCCCAAGGTCCACCTGAGTAAGGACTGGATTTGGAAGACATGCTCACACAGACTTGCTTCTTGCCCTTACTGCCCTATGGAAGGCAGTGGTTTAGTTTGTCCACGTGCCTGTCCTGATTGCTAGCCAGGCATTCACACAAAATAAATTGATCAGTGAGTGATCTTCCCCAAACTTCTCATCACTGCTGCTAAAGTATGGCTTCACCTCAAAGTCTCTTGGGAAATTCTAAGCAATCAGAACGATGGCCGTGGTCATCAGTGTGTTTTGTATGCCTGCCTAGATGACTCTTGTTGCAGCTGAAGCTGAGAACCAGAGCTTTGCACCGGCCCATTGACACCTTAGTAAAAAGAATCCAGACCCAAGTTCAAGGCCTATTCATCACCTCCTTGACAATTTGGGAGGCATGGCCTGTGGGATGTGAAACTCTTCCTATGAGGGTGGCTTCTAACTTGCCCACCTTTTTAAAGACAACTAAAGGTTTCATGGTGCCTGGCACTCTGTGGTGTCTTCCTCCTCTCTCCAAGCTCTCCCCTTTAAAATGTCTTTTTCCTTTTCCTTTCCCCACTGACACTTCCTGTCCCAGGACAGAGCCTTTCTTGACACCACCTCTGCTGAGGTTTTAGCCAACTCGTGATTTCCGGTTCTGTTGCTAAGAGGGAGACAGGATTTTGGATACTGGGGTAGATAGACGAGGGAGGAGAGGGCCGAACCTGAATGATCAGGCCTGAACATGACCTCTTCTTTTAATTTTTTTCATCTTTTGAGAATTCCATGCAGTGTATTTTGATTGTATTCTTCCCCTCCCTCATCTCCTCCCAGGTCCCCCAACCCCTCTGCCCTGCCAATCTCATGTTCCTTCTGGGACTTTGGCCTGAACCTGTGCGGGTCCTGTGCATTCTGTCACAGCCTCTGTGAGTGGCTTTTTAGTCTATGTAGAGAAATAACTGAAAATGCAGAAGTGGCATCATTTCTGCAGGTTTTCAGCATGGCTCTACCTACAAATATAGAAAATTGGTAGTAGCCTGAGAGTGCAGCCTTGGGAGTATTCTAAAGCAATCATGGGACATCTACCTGAAGAAATACTATTATTTTAAAAGTAATGTTTATGAGTTCTGGTTTAATTTTATTTTCTTATTTATTTACTTTATGTGTGTGAATGTGACCATGGTGTGTCTATTGAGGTCAAAGTACAAGTTTCTGGAGCCAGTTCTCTCCATAGATTCTGGGAATCAAATTCAGATTGTCAGGCATGACCACTGACTGAGTTATTGCTGGCCCAAAGACTCTGGCTAAGAACAATGTGCAGGGCCGGATGGTGGTGGCGCACGCCTTTAATCCCAGCACTCAGGAGGCAGAGGCAGGCAGATCTCTGTGAGTTCAAGGCCAGCCTGGGCTACGGAGTGAATTCCAGGAAAGGTGCAAAGCTACACAGAGAAACCCTGTCTCAAAAAACCATAAAACAAACAAACAAACAAACAACAAAAAGAACAGTGTGCAGCTTTCAGTCCTCAAAATATCCTTGCCCAATCACATACCCATAGTGAACAATCTTGAATGTCGAAATCAACAAATAATTTGATGCCAGAATTTCTTCTTTTTTAAAAAAGATTTGTCACCAGGGCCAGCTCTACTGTGCCACCCAGGCAAGGTTCAGGGCCCACTCTCCCGAGTGCGGCAGCTGGTAAGGAGCAGGGCCAGCTCTCCCACTTTCATGCCCCCAAGGCCAGCTCTTCCACCTGCCAGACGTGGTGAGGGATGGGGTGGGGCATCTCTCCGTTGCTCACGCCACTGCATGACAAATAAGGGGCACAGCCAGCTCTCCCGCTCCCATGCCCTTGGGGGCCAGCTCACCTTTGGCCCCTGCCAACAGGGTCAGCTCTACTGTGCTGCCCAGGCAAGGTACAGGGCCTGCTCTCCCAAGTGCTGCAGCCAGTGACCCTGTTGGTGGTGGTGGTGGGGGCACAGGTGAGCTGGCCCTGAGGGCATAAGAGTGTGAGAGCTGCTCCCACCCCCATCTGCCATGTGGTGGCATGGGTGAGGGAAAGATGCCCTCCCCCCTTGCTCTTCACTACCTGTGGAAGGCGAGAGAGCTGACCTTGGGGGCATGAGAGTAAGAGAGCTGGCCCTGCCCCTTGCTGCATGTGGCATTGGGTGAGCTAGTCAGGGCAGTGCTGGAGAGCTCACCCTGGTGGAGAGGATGAGGGAGAGCTGGTGGGCTGACTAACCCAGCTACTACCCAGGTCCAGAACTAGGGCTATGAGTTGGCTCACCCCAACAACCCTCCCATGTATGAACTCCTCAAGCACATGAAGGGTCTGGTCCTGCAGATCCAAAGCTGCAGGATCTCCATGACATAGGACAACAGCAGGATATCCAAGAGGAGTTCCAGTGAGGGCCCAGCATTGATAGTGCAGCAGAAGCCAGAGGCCTCGAATCAGACCAGTGACTCATTGGAATGACCACTTACAAGTGAAGATGTGTGGACTAAAGGGTGTGCTGTGTGACTCACTATGTCACACCACAGCTTCCATGACACGATTTTTTTCTTTTAAAGTTTATTTTATTTTCGGGGGAAGGGTGCAGGGGCAGAGGGTGGATATGAAGGGACAGGGAGATGAACAGGATTACGACGCATGATGAGAAATCCACAAAGAATAAAAAGTTAATACAAAGATTTGTTTTTATTTTTATTTAGGGGTGTGTGTGTGTGTGTGTGTGTGTGTGTGTTCTATGTGTGCGTGGATACATGAGGGGATGAGAAAAGAGTATTGGATCCCCTGGAGCTGGAATCACAGGCAGTGTTGGGGATATACACTTGGGTCCTCTGGAAAAGCAGCAAGTGCTATCTTATTTTTTTGAAAAATAAATATTTTGCTTAATTCTTTGGGAATTGCATACAATGCATTTTGATTATCTTCCTCTCAACTCCTCCCAGATCTACCTCCATCTCCCTACTCCCTTTACTTTGTATCCTCTTTAAAAAAATTTTAATAATCTACCCACTCTAATTTGTGCTGTCTATTTGTCTATTTGAACTTCTGGGTCTCGGGGCCATCCATTGGTGCATGGTCGACCTTCTGGGGCTTAAGGAAAACTGATGCTCTGTCTCTGGAAAACCGTCAACTGTCCAGTGCACCTGCAGAAGGCTACTAGCTTTTGTTGAGAACCAGCACAGCCGAAGATGTGACAGAGAGCATTTCCTCAGCAGGAACTTGCAAGTAGGCTGCAATTTGACTATGACTTCAGAAGACCATGACCATGACTTCAGGAGAGCCTGGCTGAGGATGAGGAAGGTAAGGGTGTTAAACTCAGAGCCAATGCTGAACTTAGGGGAAAATGCCATGAAACAGAGAATAGATTCAAAAAGTCCCTGGGAATTCCATGTTTCTCCAAAGATGTGGGCCAAGGATAAAGAAAAGGAAGATGTGAATGGTCTCAACGAAATTACAAGAGGCACAGCACACATCGCACTGTGGCATAGTAGACAAAAATTATGAAGGGGGAAATCTGTTGGAAATCCGAGGGTGAAGTAAAAAGGAGATGAATAATGCAGAAAAGGACTCCCAGTACATTAAATTAAACAGGGGAACTAAGTTTGACATTGGTGAGAAAAAATGATGAGTAAGCACTGTTGAAAATCAAATCAATGAAAGCACATTCTCCCAGAGCGTAGGAAAAAAAAAGAGATAAATTGATAAAAATGATGAGAAGGAAGATGTTATAAACAGAAAACATAGTAAGAATTAAGCAAATGGATAATAATTTGTGTTCACAAGAGGAATGTTGGGACAAAGGAATGAATATAAATGTAATAAATGAGCTAATAAGCCAGTAGGCATACTGAGAGATTCCATGATGAGTCCAGAAACATAAGTGAAAGAGATCCACATTCAAATGTACCCAGGCAAATATTATTTTGCTAAATGAAGGAGGAAAAGAATCTTATGCAAGCATTAAGGCTGGGCGCAAAGACGAGATAGTCAGGACTGGACCTACAATATCACTGTGCAGAGATGAAGCTGGGAACTTATGAACATGGATGAGTTGTAGGCGAATGCTGTGTGGCTGGAGCT
The DNA here is from genome assembly GCA_902168325.1 of Peromyscus nudipes. Classification (NCBI taxonomy): domain Eukaryota; kingdom Metazoa; phylum Chordata; class Mammalia; order Rodentia; family Cricetidae; genus Peromyscus; species Peromyscus nudipes. Next base: position 10,041 of record CABHPH010042699.1, on the reverse strand, counting down.
CACCAAACGAGAGGTCCAGCAAACCTACTGCATATCCCTGCTAGGTTTTGGAAAGTTGTGATTGCCATGAAGGATGACTGCATTTATTTCAGTTGGAACCACATAGGGCTTACTTTGCCTGGAAGGTCACCGTAGTGGGAAAGGACTATGAAAATGTTAAACAAGATATGATGAAGATGTGGAACCTGTAGATGTCATTCATAAGCATCGTAACCTAAAGGAATGCTTCAGGCAGTGACTGAGGAGAGTACAGAAGTTGGAGGCTGTGGTGAAGCTGGCTTAGGAGGCTCACTCCAATGAAGTTGTCAAAACAGGGCTGCACTCCAGTGAAGTCACGGTAACAGGCCTGCCACAGAACGATGAGGAAGAGACTGAGCTGTCTGACTTCCTGACCACCCAGTGATGTGTTTAAAGTGTGTGTGTGTGTTTTTTTTTTGTTGTTGTTGTTTGAGACAGGGTTTCTCTGTGTAGTTTTGCTGCCTCGTCCTGGATCTCGCTCTGTAGACCAGGTTGGCCTTGAACTCATGGAGGTCTGCCTGGCTGGGATTAAAGGTGGGTGCCACGGCTTCTCTACATGTTTTAAGGCACTAATTTTTCTATAATATTTCATTAATTATTTGACAATTTCATACATGCTTAAAACGTATTTTGATCAGATTCACCACCTCTGCTGCTGTCTCTAACTCCTCCTAAATCTACCCCAACCTCCAAAATCCCCTCCAGACTTCATATTCTCTTAGAATTTTTTAAAAATCACCCACCCAGTCTAATTGGTGCTGCCTATATTCTCAGGTATGTGGGGGACATCTACTGGTGTGTGGTTGACCTACCAGGGATGATACCCTTAAAGGAAGTTGACTCCTCCAGCCCCCAACAGCCATCAACAGTCAAAGGGCAGTTGAGGGCAGAGGCTGGAATGTAGATGACTTAACCTTGTGCAGGTCTTGTGCAGCAGCTGGGAGTTCTGCGTGATTTTCTGTCCAGAAGACACTATCTCACCCCTGTTCTCCCAACTTCTGGCTTTTGCATTCTTTCTGCTTTCTCTTCCATGATGGGGGAACTGTTTTTTAAAAATGACACAAATTTATAAAAAATTGTTAAATCTCAAAAAGAAAGATACATAACACAAAAATAAAAATGTAATAACTTCAGCATTTCATATAATTATTAGTACATTTAGTCATGAATTAATAAATAATGATATAACAAGAATAATCTAGATTAGAATTCATTGCTAGACTGTGGTAATACAGATTGAATAGCAGTTGAGGGGCAAAGTGCTCCCCTAATACTTTAAAAATAAAGTTAAGAGGGTGCACTCGGGGTCAGCAAGATGGCTCATCAGGTCCTAGCACCTGCCACTAAGCCCAACATAAGTTCTGTCCCGGGAGGCCACATGGTAGGAGAGCCATCCTTCGCAAGTCATCTTCTGATCTCCCCATGTGCACACCCCTCCATATACACACAATAAGTAAGCAAGTTAAAAAAAATACTCCTATTGGCACTTGGGAAGAAGAGTCAGGAGGATCAGGAGTTTGGGACAATTCTCAGTTATAGAGTGAGTTTGAGGTTGGCCTGAGCAACACAATAAAACCAAAGTGAGGAAAGCTATTCTTCACTCTTGCTTCTGAGATGTTGGTTAAAGCATGTCTAAGGATGATTTGTTTTAAATGAGGTAACCATTACGCACATTAAAAGTAGGGTACGTGAGCAGGTTGCACTGGTGCATGGCTGCCACCTTAACCAGTGAGAGCCTGAAGCAGGAGGAGGAGCTCAGAGTTTGGGGCTAGCTCCGGCTACATAAGTCCACGCCCCCAAACAAACAAGCAAACAAAAACCCCTGTATATAGTATAGAAAGGCAAAGAGAAGACAATGAAAGAGAATGGAAGAAATAATACAGCTTCACAAAGCAAACAAGCCCACTGACAAACAAAATATGCTCACCGAGCCAGGGAAATAAGCGCACCGTAAGACGGCCGGAAGCAGCCGCGTGTTGACTTGAGTTTCTGCGCACCATCACCACCCTGCACAGTGTCGGTGTTCTGGTTGTCAAGTCGGGATAACAAGATGTACTCATTATCTATTTCTAATTATCTTCTACTTATCTACTTCTAAAGAGTCAGAGGACCAAAGGTGACTTTCCATAGCCCTGCAAATGTGCTGCTGCCACCTGCTTCGGGACACAGAGTCATCTCCAGTTTCTGGCATCTGGCAGTTGTCAGGCCCCTGCGAGGAGCCGGCCAATCACAGCTGGAGATAAATTGCAGTTCTCCAAGCTGAGTTAAGATGAGGATTAAAGCATACTCATGAAATTGTCTTGAGGATTAAATGCAATATTAAACCTAAGATGCCCAATACAGAGAGCTCAGCTGCTATAATTAGATTACTATACTGGTAGATTTAAATATGAATTAGTAAGTTATATATCAATAAAGCTAGGATTGTGTGTGTGTGTGTGCGCGCGCGCTCATGCGTGTGCATGTGCGTGTGTGTGTGTGTGTGTGTGTGTGTGTGTGTGTGTATGCAATATGCATTTGGTGCAGAAGAGGGTGTCAGATCCCCTAGAGCTGGAGTTACAGGCAGTTATGAGCCACCTGATGTGAGTGATGGGAAATGAATTCAGGTTCTCTGGAAAGGGAATATGTACTCTTAATCACTGATCCATCTCTCCAGATTCCTGACTAGGATTATTAATAAAATATCTGACTAGATCTCTGATAGTTTTTTTGTAATGAAATAAACACAGTCATGACATGCTGTGAGAACAATTAACAAGGTGAAACTTCACAATGGAATATTTACATCCAGCTTCCCACAAGAATTTACCTTATGGGGTCTGGATGGATCAGTGGTTACAAGCATGCACTCCTGACACAGGTCCCAAATTTGGTTGCAAGTACTTATGTAAGAAGGCTCACAACTGCCAGTAACTCTACATCCAAGATATTCAACAAGCCTCTTCTAGCCCTTCCAATGGCACATGTAAACACACACACACACACACACACACACACACACACACACAATCTTAAAGAATTTACCAAATGAAATTGAATTTTTATTCTTTATATTTTCTGTGATATTTCCAAAAATTTCTATAATAAATGCATACTGTTTTAAAGATTAATAAATATTCTATTTTAAAAGAGGTGCTTCTGGAAAAATATTTAATGATAAAGGGAAATATTTTTAACAGGATATCAAGAGTAAACAAAACAAAATCTTATGTGCAACATTTTAAAGATGATTACAAATGAACTAAGGAAATTATTAACAACATTGTTAACATTGTTTATGGGTCAAAGGGTTTTTATTTTTTCATATTTTATATTCATTTCTTCAAACATTTCTCTATTTCTACCTCTTTTTAGTATTTAGAAAATCTATAATTGGAGAAAGAAAGCTAAAAATTATAGAATAAGAGGAATCCTTTGTGGAATAGCCAGCAGGTTGGGTCCCGGCAAGTGGAAGATCATACAGCTGGACCTTGGAGAGTGATGAATCAGTCACTCATCAGAGAGAGGACACAAGGTCCAGAGCCATCCAGCACTGCTCTGGAAGTTGCGTCCTGAGCAAATGCACAAAGGGTTCAGATGGAGAACCCAAGCCTCCTGTCTACATGCCTTCTCTGCTACACTGCATGCCTCTTACTCAGTGCAAAATCTGTGCAAAACTGAGCGTGAATATCCACTTTATGTGGGGCCCAGGAGTTCTCCGATTCTCATCGAGTAGAGATGTTTAATTATAATCCAGCAATTCCCCAGAGAAACAATTTATAGCTAACAGCCACGCATGGCCAACATCTGTTCTTCAATGGGGCCCCAGGCACACTACACTTTTTAGCTTGAGGTTTGCTGTATCAACCTCACTTGTCACATGTCCTGGACATTTAATGCAAATGGATATCTGGACATCAACACAGCAACCTTGGCGGATACAACCCAATCCCAGGCAAAGGAAACTGGATGTCATTACACAATGAAGAGATTATGTGGCTTTGTATAGTGGCTCCTGAGAGTGAGTCCTCAGAAGTTCAGTGCCAAGTAGAGGTTTTCATTATCTCATTCAAATTTTATCAGCTGGGCGGTGGTGGCACACGCCTTTAATCCCAGCACTCGGGAGGCAGAGGCAGGCGGATCTCTGTGAGTTCGAGGCCAGCCTGGGCTACCAAGTGAGTTCCAGGAAAGGTGCAAAGCTACACAGAGAAACCCTGTCTCGAAAGACAAAAACAAAAACAAAAACAAAAAAAATTTATCATTGGAGGCAATGAAAAAGGAAAGCTGCTGAAAATTATTTATAAAGCAAAGTTTATCATTCACTCTTTTGCTGTTAAAATGTCCTGTCATTATAAAATGATCATGATAGGGGTGTGTGTGTGTGTGTGTGTGTGTGTGTGTGTGTGTAATGCTGTCATTTGGAAAAATAAGAAAAAGCTGGTAGTCTTATCATGACTCACAATGCTGCTTTTGCAAGTCTAAGATCCCTGAGCTAGAGGTAGAAGAGTTTGGAGTGGAAGAACCAGACTTCAACCATTTGCTGCCACTGGCATATGTGTGCTCACACAGATATTTTTTAATCTTTCATAAAGGAAGGAAGATTTTCTTCCAGCTACATTAAACGTTCTCATTCTCATAAAACATCTGAAAAAATGACCAGCACACGATCTCCTTCTAATGAACCTTCCACAGAGTTGGGGCACAATAAAAAGTTATGATGTGGACATTGATTAGGTGAGATGGTCCACAGCAAGTTTAACACCACATAGCCATGGAGAGAACTCCATTAGATAGAGATGGCTTGAGGAAAAGAATGTTTTTATTGTTTAAAATATAGTTCTCACCACTACAGTCTTTTAAAAATTAGATCTTAAGGTTTGTACTGTGGGCTTAGAGGACAGATTTCAAATAAATTCTCACATTTTGAGAACTTCCAGTTCAATTCAATGGATTTGCTAAGTCGTGGCCATTGACTTTATGGTACTAATTTCTAGGGCAAAAGAAAGGATATGAGTGTTCTAAGAGGGGCACAGAGCAGAAAGTGCTGAAAATGCCCACCATCTTGCCCTCCATTCCATCACTGCGGCTCACGATGTAGCATCCTCATCGCGGACAGTGCGTCTACTTTCCCTACTCACTGCTCTGTCTGGTCGGCACCTCCTTCAGAGGTTCACTGCTGTGTTGTTTCTGGTTCTGTACCATTTTCTCATCTTCTAGATCTTAGATATAACCCCATGTCTAAGCAGCAGTTTGAATACGGTCTCCATAAGCTTATATATTTGAATGTTTAGTCACCAGGGGGTAGCAATACTTGAGAAAGATTAGGAGATATGGCCTTGTTGGAGTAGGTGTGGCCTTCTTGGAGGAAGTGTGTCACTGGGAGGTGGGCTTTGAGTTTCAAAAGCCCACTCCAGGCTCTCGCTCTCTCTGCCTGCACCTCAGGATATGGCAATGATGTACAAACATCTCCAATGTGTAGGGAACTAAGTGGAGAGGGTTGAACTGTGAGGTTTGTCCAACAAGAAAGTAGTAATACAGACACCACCTTCAAAAACCACAGTAAAGCCAGATAGTGGTGGCACACGCCTTTAATCCCAGCACTTGGGAGGCAGAGGCAGGCAGATCTCTGTTAGTTTGAGGTCAGCCTGGTCTACAAATCGAGTTCTGGTATATCCAGGACTGTTACACGGAGAAACCCTGTCTCAAAAAAAAAAAAAAAAATCACAGTAAAGAGCAAAGATGAGTTTTTTCTTTCCTTAAGTGGTCACAAGCTGCACGTTAATCTAGTCAATGCATCTAAGCTGGGGCTAGTTGATATAAAGCAAGGAGTGCCGAGGTGGGGAAGAGCCAGCTTGACCTGCACTGGCTAGCAGGAGGCCAGGTCAGGCCATGAGTCATCCGTCACTGACCAATGGAAAGCAGATGCTTGGGAAGGTGTCTGAGGGCATTCATAGAAAATACATGCAAGAAGTTTACTAAGCACCCACATTCTGCTGTGCTTTAAAGTATGTAAGAATAAAAGTAAGCTCTGTCCTTAGTATGGGCCAGTGTTCAGTGGTAGAGGTGCTCTGAGAACTTCTATATTTATCTCTTAATTTGTACCTTATTTGTACCTGAAGTCTGGGCACCATGTTCTGGAGGTTTGGTTGAACTAATTCTTTCTTGGTGGGTTTTTTTGGGGAGTGATTAATTTTGGTTTTATTGTTTAATTTTTGAAGCCTAATAAATCATAACTTTTCTACTAACAGAGGCTGAAGCAGTTTCCCTCAGTGTAATATGACACTTAGCATTGTCTAGAGTCCAAAGCATGCTCTGTTGGAACTGGTGTATGAGCCCCAAAGTGTCAGTGAGCATCACTAGAATTTCAGTCTCTGCTAGGTGGTCCAGGGTGGAACACTGTAGGAATCACCCAAACAAAAGAGAAGGACCATACTTTTCCACTCAAGGTGAGCGGCAGCATGTCCAGTCCTGGGGGCATGTGGACTCTGAGGTGTAGGCTGAGACATCCAGTTATTTGACACTGAGATGGTTGGCACAGATAGGCCGAGGGCTCAGCATGGAACCAAGAGGAGAAACAGAAAGCCTTCCAAGAAGAAGCTGAAAACTGACCTACTTATTTTAATGGTGAGATCTGCTGCTGGTCCCCTGCAGGCCAAGCCTGGGCTCCCTGACATGAAATTGAAGCATTCACTGCCAAAGACTTAGAGACTGGGGATTTTTCAAAAGCCTTATTTCTTTTTTATTTTTTTTCCCAGTAAGAATGCTTTGCTCCATTGGGTAATATCTGTCCCTAGGCTGGAAATAGTCATGGTAATGAGGATTATTTGTGTTGAGTCAACAAGTCCAAAGGAGTGGACAGACAGCTTGGCCATCTGGCTTCTATGCTCTGCTCCCCCCACAGGACCCACAGAACCTATGGGGACATATGGAAGGAGCGTGGGAGGATGAGGGGGCTGGAAGAACGGAGGCAGGTGCTGTTCTGCCCTTTCTTTTCATGAATTCCCTGCCAAAAGCATACACCCCTCTCTTTTAGTGGAAGAACTGCTTTTTGCAAACGGTTTGCTCCATATTTTGGGAGGTCTGTTTGTTGGACTTGTAGGGCAAACTACAGTACAGGCCTTATTAGCAGTGATTTGGGGTCAGTCAGCTCTTTATGGTGGTGTTAGACAGTGCTCACCTCTGAGCTCTACCTACCACAGGGGTAGCCCTCACTCATCCTCAAACTGCCTCCAGGCATTAGCAAATATCCTGAAGGGGCAAGATCACTATGAACCAGGCTATAGGCTGCAGCAGTTTATCCAGGGCAGAGACTGAACATGCTAGTTGGCTGAATTTGAAGCAGAGAAACAGACAGGAGTTTTCTGCAGACTTCATATCTATGTGTAGAAATGGTCATCATACACCAGTGATCTAAAGTCAACAACTTAAAAAAGACAGTCTACAACTTAGTGTTATTGCTAAGGTGGCAATACAAGTCACATCCTTAATCGAAGGTGACAGTCTTACATGCTGCTCCCTGGACAGCTGGCTGGTGTTTCCTTGGCTCAGCCTTTCCCTTCCCAGAAATCTCCTTGTTTGCTTATCCTGCCTATATTTCCTGCCTGGCTACTGGCCAATCAGCATTTTATTTATCAACCAATCAGAACAACATAGATTCACAGCATACAGAACATCCCATAGCACCATAGAATTTCATCTCTGATACTTTCCTCAAAGAAAGTGAATTATTGTGTCGGTGTCTACTCTAAGGATGGTGCTGAGTGCTGCTCAAATCCTCCCTCAGGAGTTCTCCTTGATCCTGAGAATTTTGCTTGATGCTGGCTCATGGCTTAGCCTCTGGGCAGGAACCACCCTCAGCTATAAGGAACTGCCCTGCCCTGCCCTGGTTTCTTGCTTTTCAGGAACAGCCTATGCCAGTGATTAGGATTTCTAAGGGGAGGGCCTTTCATTCACCTGGGACTAAGCAGAAGGATGAATGCAGCTCTGGAACTTCTGGAGTGAAGGGTCAGCCAAATTCAGTGTGGCAACTGTTTTCAAGTTCCAAGTCTCCTTGGGTTGAGTCCTTCATTCTTCAGGCTTCCTGGGTATTGGCTATGAGACTTAGTCATGCCTTTGTGTATGTTGCTGATTCCAGGGAGGCTTTCTGTCTAAGTTAGGGTTTCTATGACTGTCATTAAACACTATGACCACAAGCAATTTGGGGAGGAAAGGGTTTATTCATCTTACGGTTCTCATGTCAGTCCATCTCTGAAGGAAGTCAGGGCAGAAACCCAGGCAGGAACCTTGAGGCAGGTACTGAAGCAGAGGCCATGGAGGAATGCTGCTTACTGACTTGCTCCGTCTGCTCTCTTGTATACTTTGGCTGTACAGGCATAATCATTTCTGAACAATCTGCTTTGGGTCTGTACTGTGGAGATAAAACACATTTCTGTAATGTCTGAGCCACTGCCATTTTTTTATTAGTCAATGGAGACTAAGTAATGATGCAACAATAACTGACTCCTACCTTTTAAGCTTAAGTCCTCCCTCCTTCCTCCCTCCCTCCCCTCCTTCCTTCCTCTCTCACTCTCTCCTCACCGCCTCCCTCCCTCCCTCCCTCGCTCCCTCCCTCCCTCCTTTCCTCCCTCTCTCCTCCCTCCCTCCCTCCCTCCCTTCCTTCCTCCTTCTTTCCTCTCTCCCTCCCTCCCTTCCTTCCTTCCTCCCTCTCTCCCTCCCTCCCTTCCTTCCTTCCTCCCTCTCTCCTCCCTCCCTCCCTCCTTCCCTTCCTTTCCCTTCCTTCCTTCCTTCCTTCCTTCCTTCCTTCCTTCCTTCCTTCCTTCCCTCTCTTCTTTCTTTCCTCCCTCCCTCCTTCCCTCCCTCCCTCCCCCCTCTTTCTTGCTTCCTCTCTCTGTTGTCCTCCTTCCTCCTTTCTTTTCTTCCTCATTTCCGTCACTTTCGTCTTCTCCTCCCTTCCTGCCACCGCCTCCACCTTTTCTTTCTCTGTTCCCACTGCTTTGTCTCAGGTCGTTTGTAAATTCTTCTGGGGACACGCCTAGTTTCTATTTAGTGTGTGCAGTCCTGACTTGAATATCTCTTTGCTTGAAGACAGTTTTTATCAATTCTCAAATCTTTCTATCCACATATATGCTTATGTCTTTTCTGACCCCATGTTTCCAGGTTGGATATGTGTTTTAGCCACTTTCGGCCTGTCTTTGAACAGGAGGAGTATGGTGGTTTGAATCAGATGACCTCCAACTTCTGTATTAGTTACTTTTCTATCGCTGTGAAGAAACACAATGACCAAGGCAAATCATAAATAAGCATTTAATTTGGGGGTTTGCTTACAGTTTCAAAGGACATCATAGCAGGGAGCATAGCAGCAGGCAGAAAGACATGGTCCTGGAGACGTAGCTGAGAGCTTACATCTGATCCAGACACATGAGGCGGAGAGAGGGGGTGGTGGTGCCTGGGGTTGGTATGGGCTTTTGAAACTTCAAATCTTACCTCCAGTAACATATGTGAGTCTATGGCGGTCATTCAGACCACACAAGGAGTATGGAACCATGCCTTATCTCATCTTTGGTTTCTGATGCCCCAGCCTGAACATCGAGTTGTGAAATTGATCCATTTTGTTTGTAGCAGTGGTTAGTTCATTTTCGTGTTGTTGTGGTTTTTCATTTGGAGGCAGTTTCATGGTTTAGGAGCCCCCAAGTGCTTGCTGCCTTAGCCCATTTTGAATCATTGTAGCTGGCAGCACTTCTGCTCATGTCCCCTGGTGAGTTCCTGTGTGGACCTTTTCAGGATATGCTTAGAAACAAACTTTCACGTGACACACTGAAAAAAGCTGCATGCTTTCCATTTCCCAATGGGATGCTAGCAAGTTTCCTCCCACTGGCAACAATGAGAGGCTACTAGCTTCAGATTCTGGCCAAGAGTTGTTTTTGGTAGTCATTCTGGGAGTTGCTGTGGTAGATCACTGTGACATAAGTTTATATTCCCCAATGAGGAGTTAATCGTAGTAAACACACACACACACACACACACACACACACACACACACACACA
>CABHPH010042692.1:0-22530 GCA_902168325.1 Peromyscus nudipes | reverse complement strand
GTGTGTGTGTGTGTGTGTGTGTGTGTGTGTGTGTGTGTGTGTGTGGTGAACTTTGGGAGACACCAGATATTTGAAACTATGATGTCAACACTCACATACTTTGGGGAGATAATATTCCCCAGGTCTGTGATAGGATAGTGTTTTGGATCCCTAAGGAAGAAAGAACAATGTCCACGTGATGTCCTGGTGACTTGGGACCACAGAGTTTCTCATGACTAGAGCATTGTTTTGTAATTTCATTTTAAATCCACCTGTAATTTTTCAGCTTTCTCTCTCTAACTTCTTCCTGCCTGCTCTAGGGGTATTAGTAGTCCTCTTCAATGTCTTACAATCTACCCATAACTAATATTACTTCATGCATAGTAATCAGATTCTTGCATTAGTATATTTCCAACCTCTCTCCCAGCCTTGGTGCTACTGCTGCCATATTTTTTAATTTTACATGAGACCCATAATATACTATGCTGCCATTATTTTGGCTTTAAGCAGTCAGCCCCTTTAAATGGATTTTTAAATGAGACAAAATTATATTTTTAATATTTACTTAGGTATTTTCCATTCATAGCATATTCTGTTCCTTTGTGTAGATCCCATTATCCATCTGGTATATTTCCCTCCTGCCTGGGGAACTTCCTTCTTCATTTCTGAGGATGAAAGTTTCTGTGAGTTTTTGTTTCTCAAAAAGATCTTTTTTTTCTTCATTTTAAAAAGATGTATTGGTGCATATAGAATTCTGACTTGGTATTTTTCCTTAGCAGTCCATCTCCATTGTCTTCCTGTATACATGGTTTCTGACAGTTTCCTGCTGTGCCTCTGTCTGTTCTTATTTATCTCGTTTCTCTGAACGCCTTAAATATCCTTTTCACTATTTTAAATCAATTTTATAGGATTCAGTCTTTTTTTTAAGTTTTTTTCAGATTTATAGTTTTCAGCCAATTTGTAAATTTCTCTGTTATTTCCTCAAACGGTTATCCATTTCTGGGACTGTACATCTGTACAATATGTACGTCTGTACAATTGTTGTACATATTGTAGATCACACTGTTTAGTGTTGATGGTGAATTGCTATTAGGTTTTTGGTCCTTATCCCTCAAGCTTCGTGTTGAGTGGTTTTCATGACTCTGTCTTCAGATCTGATCATTTCCCCTGCAGCACAATTTCTCAACAACGGATGCCTTGAGCATTCAGAGTTAGATAATATTTTGTCAGGAGAACTATTCTGTCAACGTTCAGATGTTTAGAATCTTCCCTAGACTCCACCTGCTAGAGGCCAATAGTAACATTTTTCCCACTGGTGAGCACAACAATCACAGACATTACCGAATGTCTATTGGATTCTTTTCAGTCTTTCATGTCTCCCTTGATGTGTTTGTATCTTCCTGTATACAGATCAGCAAAGTACAATACACAGGCTCCTAGTCGGACACTTCTTTATACAAATCAAGTTTTGTTTGAACTATACATTTGCCAGTATGTTACTGCGGCTCTTCCATACTGTAACAGAAGAATTAAGTTACCGATAACACAAAATCCCTAAAGTATTTCTATATTTTACTCTTTCTCTTTGTCTATAATTTCGTTGACTATATTTAGAAGGTTTCTAATAGCCATTTTAAGACAACTTTCCGATAATTCTCATACCTGTATAACTTATGGTTCTGTTTCCAGACAGATTTTTCTTCTGGTTTGATGTCAGATATTCGAACACCTACTAACTTTTGGTTGGACATAGATGCCATGATTTTATATTGTGGGAACTGGATTTTGCTGTGGTTCTCATAAAGAGTGCTGGACCTCGTTCTGACATGCTGAGTAACTTGCTGATTGTTGTGAGCCTTTCGCAGATTGCTTTTAAGTGTACTGTGTCAGATTAGCAATAGTCTTGGATCTCGACTAATTTACCCTAGTGCTGTTCAAGTAGGACTCTCCTGATGGCTGTACTGAATGGCCCATCAACTAGTAGGTCCGTCTTGTCTCTAACTAGTTGGGATACAGATTACTTAGAACCGGACTGTAATAGCTTATACTCAGGAAAGCACTCCAGGCCAATCCTCTGCAGATCTGCCTTTCTTTCCTTGATAGCCTCTAAGATGGGCCTCTCACTGTGTCCATGCTTTAATTTTCTCTATAGTGTAGCCTGGAAATGGCTTCCAGACACTAACCCAGGAAAACCTTAAGGCTCACTTCTTTGAATTTCTTTCTCTTAAGGGCTAAGGCCCTACCTACCTGTTGTTCAATGGCTGCAACTTTATATTTTATATAAATTTCCAGTTCTCTAGTTTTTAATCAGGACATCAGTCCCTTTAGCTTTTAATCACTATGGGGCAATCTAGAAGGCTCCAGGAGGACCGTCTAACAAATTAAGTAGCCGTTGGCTTTCACATGCAATAATAGTTGATGAAAAAAGAGGCTATGAATTTGTAGGAGAGCAGGGCGGGGTGTGTAGGGGGGTTTGGAGGGAAGGAAGGAAAGGGGGAAACTGTTGTGATTACATTATAATCTCAAAAATAAACAAAAAACTACCATACCTTCTTCTGTGGATATCTGTACAACACTCATCACTTTCCCTAGTATTTCGAGTAATGGGGCATTTGGAATACTTCTGCCTGCTGCAGGAATCACTCCACAATGAGGGAATAAATAAATTTTAACTCCTTGGATATTTCATGTGGATAAGAGAAGTGGGTATATAAATTATCCTGTGAAAATCAACCTAAAGTCTGGAGCACATAAAATTATCATTCACTACATGTTTGGGGTTTATTATTGCTAGCATGTTAGTTTTGGGTCAGATTTATGGTAGAGAATTTTATGATTATAATGTTATATGACTACTTTGATTCTACACTAAGCCCAAATGTGCTATAATATGTTCAGTATATTTATTCCCATTTTATAGGACTTGGTTCATAATTTTACTATTTCAAATGATGTTATATTTTGCTTTTGTGCCTTGTTACTGGCTATATTTATAATTAATTGGATCCTAAGTTTGGGGCTTAGAGCACAACCCTTTTTATGAAATAATCCCACAGGGAAATGGGAATCATTATATAATGATTTGCTTTTATAACACTGTTTTCAGTGACGTGTTGGAGCATACAGTAACCATTACTTTTAAAAGGCCCTAGTTCATCTCTTATATTTCCTCTCAGTGTGCTTTGTGATAGGTCTTATCTCCTGAAGTAGGAGATACTATGAGAAGAATGATCAAGTATTGCATCCTTTGTAATGACTCTGCCTGACGCATAAGAAGAAAGCAGTATGGCATAATGCTGTTTTATTTCTTTAGCCATTAAAAGCGTGTCTTTAAATTATATCTTATAATTTAGAAATATATCTTATATATATTTTTATATATTTAGAAATATACCTTATAACTTAGAAAGCCCAATTTGAAAAGCATATTATTAGCAAGAATTCTTCTAAGTTAAAATAAGGAAAGAAGCCCAGACCCCTACTCACAGGTTCCATTCAGCTGTAAAGCAGGGCAGTCACTACAGCCCTTACTTGTAGATGGGGCTCAACATATGGAGTCATCCAATCTTAGTTCAAATCCAGGACCCTTCATTTATTTGCTGGAAGATTTTGAACAGGTCACATAACTTTTTGAGGCTATCTTCTACAAAGCAAAGAGGGATTTTAACAATTATACTTCTATGTCAGTTATGAATGTCATTAGCTGAAAGTTGTAGAGAAAATTTAAATAATAGTGACTGAGACAAACACTTACTTTTTCTTGATTAAAAACAAGTTCAAAGGACTGGAGATTGCTCAGTGGTTAAGAGTACTGGCTCCTCTTCTAGAGGAGTCAGGGTTGGTTTAACGACATGGGGGCTCACAATCATGTGTAACTCCAATTCCAGGGAATATGACACCCTCTTCTGGACAAAACACCCACACACATAAAATTAAAGGTTAATTTTTTTTTGAAAGTCAAGGATGGGGATGTAGCTCAGTGGCAGAACATTAACATATACAATACCCTGGGCCTAATCTGTCACAGCGCAAAGAAAATGAAATATTTTATTAAAATTCAAGTGTATACAGTTGTTGAATTTTCTTTTTTGAAAGTTTATTATTTGGGGGAACGTTGGCTCTTTTCATCTACTTTGATTAGACACTATCCTGGTTAGGTTTCTACTGATAAAGACCACAACCAAAAGCAAATTGAGAAGGAAATGTTTTTTTTTACCTTCCAGCTTGTAGTCCTTCATGATGGAAATCAGAGCAGGAACTCAGGCAGGGCAGGAACCTGGAGGCAGGAACTCAAGCAGACACCACAGAGGAGCACTGCTTACTGGCTTGCTCTTCATGGCTTGTTCAGCCTGCTTCCTTATACAACTCAAGACCAACTGCCTCGGGGGTGACACCCCCCACAGTGGGCTATACCCGTTCACTTTAATCATTAACAAAGACTTGCCTCCAGGCAATCTGATGGAGGCCATCTCTCAAGTGAGGCTCCTCTTCCTAGATAACTCTACTTTGTGTCAAGTTTTTAAAAATGCTGAATAAAACATGAGGAAATACAATATACACTAGTTAAAATGTACTATAATTTGTCAAATATATTTATTCTTTCTGTCATTCCATATTTACCATTTAGGATTTTTTTCTCCCTTGTGTGTGCTACTTCAAAGTTATAAGGTAGCAATTCCAGAAAGAAAGAATGGCCAAAGGTTCTTCTCGCCAAAAAATTTATTTTCAACTTCTGAAAATTTAAAGGAAATTCTCTGCCAACACAATTTGTCTTGTGTCATATTAGCTAGAGCGTGACCAACTTTAGCCAACCAGTTGTTAAAGAAACCGTTTTGGACCAGTCAACATTTGTCTCTCCCAAAGGTAAGATATGGACTCATGCTTTCAAGAGCCACAAGATCTCAACCCCCCAACCAATCAGAATCATGTTGTCAGAAGATGGGCAGCAGGAGAGGTGTGTCAACTGGCTCTGCTACGTCTGTTCATGTACCAACTGATGGATGGCTATTATATGCCTCGGATATGAGTGTTTGTGAAAGGGATAGGATTCTTCATTAAGAAAGCTTCTTGGGAAATAGTAAGGAGTGAATAAAAAAGCAAAGTTCTAATGGAGAGTTAGAATGGTCTTCATGGGATTGGAGAGATGGCTCAGTAGTTAAGAGCACACATTGCTCTTCCAGACAATAAGAATTCAATCCCCAGCATCACTCATCAGGCAGGTCACAACCACCTATAACTCCAGCTCCAGGGGTTATTGACACCTCTGACCTCTGAGAACACCTGCACTTATGTGTACATACCTCTCCTATACAGACACATACATATAATTAAAAAATAATAAAATAATTTCTCAAAAATGATGGCATTTGGTGTTCTGTATCTGTGATGATTAAAAATCTAACCTCACAATGCATCCTTTGTCGGGGGAGGGTCCAGAAATACTCATGATTTTAGACAAGTTCACACCTCTCAAAAGAGAAATTATGGTGAGTTCCAGGAACTTAAATTTTAAGACATTTTCCAAATGACTCTCCTACCCATCAAAATGGAAAACCATAGTCTTGCATGACTGGGGATAGTTCAGTGAGGTGGAACCAGATATTCTGGGGTAATGGGCATCTACAGTGGATATTTTATTTCTTGGGAGGGGGGATACTAATACAAAAAAGATGGCTGAGTAGTAACTGTACCTTCAGTTTAGCACAGCCTCTCATACAATGTAAGCAGTCAGTACTGTTGGCAACTTTCGTTATTATTGACAATTTTCTCCAGCACCAGGAGACCCAGACCTTAATGGATGCTTCAGCTATGGTTCAGTTGTCTGGTCACTGTCTGTGAAATGAAGTCACTATCACCCACGTCTGCTTGCAATAGACACCACTGAAGTCTCCCAGTTCAATCCACGGGGAACAGTATGCTATTTCCAATGCGTTCTGTAGGTCAAGGAAAATTTCATGCCTCAAGATTGTTTCAAAGGCATTTGCAAGATTGATGCAGTATCTATACAGGATATAGAGTTCCTGAGAAGAAAAACAGCAAATTCAAGGAGTAATGATTAGTGGTTCTCCTTATCCCAGCATGTTGGGAAGGACAGATGATAAATGACTCCAGCCCTTAACAGAATACTTAAAATTTCCATGTAACATAAGAGCAGAGCATGTGTGAAGCCAAGTACTGGGAGTGATTGAGCAGATGTTTTCCTGCTCTATTTTAAGCCGAATAAATCAAGTTATTGATGATCTTACCAGGCTGTTTCCTAAGTTATATAACTGGACCTCGAATGATTATCAAATGCAAATATATACATAAATACTCAGACATTATCCACACTGTGTGTGTGTGTGTGTGTGTGTGTGTGTGTGTGTGTGTGCGCGCGCGCGCGCATAAACATTGTGGGAACCAATAGTCAATGTGAGTTAAAATAAATTTCCTGTAAGCTAAGCATACTGCTGGGTTTGTACACAGGCTTTTGGTGAGAGCAGCATATGAGACCTTCCTAAACTTCTTAAAGTGTTAAAAAAAAAATACCTTAGAGAAGCTGGGAGGTTCTGGTTAGGCAGGGAGAAAGTGTATGAATTTTTATTTTATATTGGTCAAGCCCTCATTAATCTTAGATTCTGTGTCCTATCTGTAAAATTGGAATTATAAAACCAACTTCAAAGAATTATGATTGGAGGATGAATGAAATAATGTGTCCAAAGCTCTTAGTGTCTGACACACAGCAGGTCATCAATAATTCACTCACTTTTACATTTATTTCCTTCCATACCCAGATATAGTAGGTTTGAAGCAGTTATTTAAGCACAATCTTCCTATTCCATGATTTTTAAAAAGATTTTCCATCTGAAATAGGGCATGGAAAAGTGATGTGGTCCCAGGCTGACTAGACAGGGGTGAGTCAGGATAAGGGTTTCACCTTGAGTCCTACTTTGCTTTCTATTCCTCTGACAAACACCATGACCAAAAGCAACCTGAGGAGGAAAGGGTTTGTTTCATCTTACACTTCCTACACAGCCCATCACTGGGGGAAGACAGAGCAGGGACCCGAGGGAAGACCCTAAAGGCAGAAACTGAAGCAGAGGCCATGGGAGAACGCTGTTTACTGGCTTCCTCTCAATAGCTTCCTTAACCTGCCTTATACAAACTTGGATCGCTTGCCCAACCCATGGGTGGTAATGCCGTGGTGGGCTAGGCTTTCCCACATCGCACATTAATCAATAAAATGACTCATAGACTTGCTTACAGGCAAATATGATGGAGGCATTTTCTTAACTGAGATTCCCTCTTCCCAGATGACCCTGGCTTATGTCAAATTGACAAAAATATAACCAACCAATTGGGTGCTTTGGAATAGCTTGCCCTGATATTTGCAGGCTGTCTATATGCAGAGGCTACTAATACACTGAAAAGGGATTTGTAGAAGCATTCTGGGACTCTTCTATGGAAGCCTATTTCCCGTCGCTAACAGAACCCCTCCGCCCTATTCCTCTAGTATACCCTTCTGTCTTGCTTCTGAAGGTCAATTGGGCATAGGTAGCCAGATGTGGTAGAAACAACATTTAGCCAGGTGACCAAGACTGTAGCTCTAATACGTCGATCAAGCTTCATATTCACATGTCTGTTGGGCTAAAGACTGTGTGTGTATGTGGTATATACGCTGTGAAATAGTATGCTAAGAGAAACAGCAGATGAAAGATTTATTTCGCCTCACAGTTTGGAGGATTCGTTCTAGCTCACGTTATCCCAGGCCAGGAAACAGAGAAAGAATACACGAAGGAGCCAGATACAATATAACCCCCAAGGAACTAACACTAGTGACCCTACTTGCTCTATGAAGCCTATATTGCACCACCTGCCTGATGCCTGTTCCTGGCGGCGTTATTGTTTATCTCTAAAACCTCGTGAATGGGGCCTCCAGCCATCCATGTTTCTTATCGGCATTGTTATCTCCCAAGCTCCCACTGAAACAGCCCATTAGCTCTGCTTCAGACATCCGACGGCTTTTCCAAGCCCACCTTCCAAATGATTCCAAAAAAAAAAAAATAGTCCAAAGACATAAAAGCCACACTGTCAAGTTTATCACAGCAACAACCCCGCTTCCTCCATACCAATTTCTGTTCTAGTCTTGTGCACGTTGCTATGATAAAAGATACCCTGTAAACCAGCAACTTAGAGCTTACAATTCCAGGTTACAGTCCACCGTTGTAAGGAAGTCGAGACAGGAACTTCGAACAGCTAGTTACATCACAGCCATAGTCAAGATCAAAGAGAAATCAATGAGTGAATGTTCACTTCGTTGCTTATGTTCTCTACTCTTACACGGTCAGGAATTGCTGCCTAGGGAATTGTGTTGCCTGCAGTGAGCTAGGTCTTTCCATATCAAGTAAGTTAAGACAATCTCCCACAAATATGCCCACAGGCCAACATGATATGGGCAATTCCTCACCGAGGTTCTCTTTCCAGGTGATTCTAGGTCATGTCAAGTTGACAAAACCAACCACCACAGCATTCCACTATGAATCTACCAAGAGATTAATCTGCTGAATCAGAGCCCCCCACGAGCTAATTGTCTCCGAATGTGCCCCCATGGACTCACCACAAGAGCTATGATGCATGCAGTGTTCCTGAATGCAATCAGGTTGACAGTCAAAACTAGCCATCACAGTTACTTACCTTAAACTTTCAAACCAGAAACTTTCTCCCCTCTTGTTTTCAGCTGAAGAGAAATGTATGTTGATTCTTTATTGGAATGTTTTTAGTTTACCTCGAAACGTTGACTGTTCTTTAAAAATATGATGGAAGAAAGCAGGGTCTCCAGGATGACCTGAAATTAGCAGCTCCCATTTGTCAGTGAGGTCATCTTAGTGCGGAACTGTTATTCTTTATGGCTCCATGTGTGTGGCCACTGTTTAATCCTAATCTCTTAAGAAGGCAAGAAAGAAGATGATAAGTTATCTGTTTGGAAGAGTAGGAGGCCAATATGTACAGAGCAAGTACTGCATGATGGGCATTCTTCTGAATATCTTAGATGTGACACCCAGCTTAATCTCAAAAGAACCCCATTTGTATTGTGGTTCAAATTTCATAGTTCATTTCATTGGAATGACACAGTTTGGTGGAGTGAAGTACGTTTGACGTATTGAGCAACCGTAACTAGCATCTCTTCCTAGACTCCTTTCGTCTTGTGAAATCTGAATTCTGCTCTGGGCAAACACTAGCTCCTTATCCTCTTCCAGCCCTTGCTGCTCCTATTCCGCTTCCTGTCCCCATCACTTTACATTACTCAGGTATCCCATGTAAGAAGAACCTTATGTTTCAGTACTATTTGTCTTTCTGTAACTGGCTTATTTCACTTAGCGTCCTAGCTTCCTTGTTCATCGGTGTTGGATTACAGGTCAGAATGTCTTTCTGCTTTCAAAGCCAAATCGTGTAATATTTTCAAATGTATCACATTTCATTTATCTATTCGACTGTCAGGAGATGTGAGTTGTTTTCATGACCTGTAATAATGCTGATATGAACAGAAGTGTGCAAATATCTGAATCCTTATTCTCAGTTCTCTTGAATATATCCCTAGTCATGGAGTTGCTGGGTCATGTGGCAATTATACTTTCAACATTTTGTGAAGTTTCCAGAATTTCCTACAGCTATGGCACCACTTTGCATTCATACCAGCATATGCATGAAGGCTCCAAATTTTCTACATTCTATCAATATTTACTATTTTCTTGATGCTGTTGCTGGATACTGTCTATCTTAATAGGTGTATATTGGTGTTCCCCTTTATAAGTAAGGAATCTGGAATTTAAAAATATTTTAATGGGTTCTAGCTTGCTTCTCTACTTATGTAATAGAGCACTGACCAAACAACATGAGGAAAGAATGGGTCTATTTATTCTTGCCCTTCTGTGCCACAGTCTATCATTAGAGAAAGAAAACCCAAGACAAATGGTGGGGAGAAATTGCTACATCTGGCGCCCAACGTTCGTGGTACGAATTCATGAAAAAGGTGCTTGTGGCCCCCAGCTCAGGCCCGAGCTACACTTGGCCAGTTGTGGTGGAGCACGCCGGTAGGATTTACTGAAGGAGGCAGAGCCAGGAGGATCCCGAGTTTGAGGCAGGCCTAGGAGGCTTGGGAGAAGCTTCGGCCAGAGCCCAGGCACAAACGGTGGCAGCGGGACCATGGAGGCAGCGGCTACTGCTCCGAGTTGCCGGCTCCTTCTCATCGTGTTGGTGACTACGGTGATGCTGCTACCTGGGACAAAGGATTTACTACTGCTTGTTCAGAGAAGAATTGCCAGGACCATCGTGTTACAAGAAAGCATCGGCAAAGGTCAGTTTGGAAAAGTTTGGCAAGACAAATGGTGGGGAGAAATTGCTGTGAAGATTTTCTCTTCCAGGGAAAAACATTCATGGTTCCGAGAGACAGATGTTTATCAGACTGTGATTACTCCAAACCACAAGGGAGGCACAAAAAAAAAAAAAAAAAAAAAAGTCTGCGGGACCATGACCAAGCCTAACAGCGACTTTGACTTTGAAATCTTAGAAAGGATGACAGGATCCCAAAACGATGATTCCACAAGGACTATGGTAAAGCTATTAAGCTGATTAACACCACGTAAAGATCCGACTTTGGACTACAAACTGTTTAGGACAATTTCAAGATGGCTAGGTGAGATGATCCAGCCTGACAGACTACTCGAGCAAGGACTTATGACAAGTCCTGAACTTTCCTATTATACAGAGACTGGACAAATGATACAGGACTTGACAATTAACCTAAATTTTTTCTTTTCAAGATTCCCTAAAGATGTCTTCACCCCTAGAAAGCAAGAAGAAAAAGAGAAATAGATATGAGATAGATCATCGAATCTACTCTGAGAAAAAAGATAAAGAAAAATAGGATAAATAGGTAGATCACTGAATCTACACTGAAGAAAAGGGGGAAGATATAAAAATGACAAAAGGTAGACTACTGAATGTATTATGAAAAGAAAAAAGAGAGAATATGGATATGATAAGATAACAAGGGAGATTATGGAATCTACTTTTAAAAAGGAGCTACTTGTTTTCAATAAGATAAGTAATGAAAATTTTTTGTCTGAATTTATCAGATGTTACTGGACTGGACATTGTTAATATATATAATGGAGTTTTTCATCTGAACCTGTCAAATGTTAATGGACTAGACATCGTTAATGTAATCTTGACTGTGTATATTGTATATACTTATTGGATAGTTTTTCTTGTATTAGTTATAAGCTTTTTTAATTTTAGACAAAAAGAGAGGAAATGTGGTGGTATTGTGTTCCCCAAAATATTGTGTATGCTAATAAACTTATCTGGGGTCAGAGAACAGGACAGCCACAATATTAAACATAGAGGTTAGGCAGTGGTAGCATACGCCTTTAATCCTAGCATTCCAGAGACAGAAATCCCTCTGGATCTCTGTGAGTTCAAGGCCACATGGGAAACAGCCAGGCGTGGTGACCCACACCTTTAATCCCAGAAAGCCACACCTTTAATCTCAGGGAGTGGTGGTAGAAAGCAGAAAAGTATATAAGGCGTGAGGACCAGAAACTCGAGGCATTTGCCCTGGAGAGGCATTTTGGCCTGGAGAAGCATTCAGGCTTCTAGCAGCAGTTCAGCTGAGACCCATTCTGGATGAGGGCTTGGGGCATCCAGTCTGAGGAAACAAGACCAGCTGAGGATTCAGCAAGGTGAGATAGCTGTGGCTTGTTCTGTCTCTTTGACCTTCCAGTGTTCACCTCAATACCTGGCCCGGGTTTGATTTTATTAATAAGAACTTTTTAAGATTCCTGCTACATCTTCAAGGCAGGAACCTTGAAGCAGAAACTGAAGCACACATACTATGGATGAATTTTGTTTAGTGGCTTCATTTCTGGGCTTCATTCAGCTGCTTTTTACATAAAGCCCAGGCCCACTTACCTGGAGATGGTACTACTCACAGTGGCCTGAGTCCTAGATCAATTAGCAATCACACAGACATACCCATGGGCCAATCCCATGGAAGTAACTCCTCAGTTAAGATCCCCTCTTCCTAGATGTATTATGTTGATAACTGAAGCTGACTGTGATATTCTACCCTTTGTCAACGCTGACCCACAAACACAACACTTTAAAACATAACCTTTCCTTTCATTTGTTTCCTCAAGATCTTGTATTTATATCACAATATAAAATGCAACGTAGCTTTAAAAGCCCCAAAGTCTTTAAAACTGCCATGGCTTAAATTTTCAATCTCTCTTTAAAATAATAAGTCTTTTAACTGTAAGATCCTGTAAAATTATTTTTTTAAGTTAAATGGTTTATTACTCCTAGAGGGAAGATCCAGGGCATATAAACAATGACACTTGAGCAAAACCAAAGTCTAGCATTGTAACTAAAATACTGTGGCTCAGTGTCTGACATCTGGGACTCAGTCACAATTTTCTGGTCCTCGAACATCTTGGATATCTCCCCTTCTCCTGCTCTGCTGTCTACAGCATACACCACTTGTCTGAAAGCTCAGGCTACCTCCATTTCATAGATTCCTTTGTCCCTGGCAGTCATCCTACAGTGCTGGCATCTCCAGTATGCTGGAGGTTTCCACAGCAAGTGAGATTGCACACCTTCACAGCTACTCCTGACATCCCTGATATCTCACAGTGCCAAGACTCAGCTGCTATTCATGAGCCTATCATGTCTTCAGAACTGGTACCATGTAAGAAATTCTTACATATTACCAAACTCTGCTGTCATCTTGATGTTCAACTTTAACCCCCTCTAGACCACATTTTCTGTGTGTTGATCTTTGAGGAAATAGTTCCTGTAAGAGTTCACTTCAATGATGCTGAGCTCATGTTAGTCAAAGCAGATTTTTTTTCCACCCAGGTAACCAGCATTGGTTGTCCCAGTAAAGAAAGAGCTAGAGTAGTGTTGGTCTCTTGTTAATCATGGCTGATCCTTCAGCCTCAGCTAACCGGAAACCACAGATTCTTCATTCAAAGTATCACACAGTCATGATGGGGTGCTGTGGGATGTCTTTCTGTATGATGTGAATATGTGTTGCTCTGATTGGTTGATAAATAAAGCTTTCTGGCCTATGGCAAGGCAGCTTAGAGGCAGGCAGGAAATCCAGGAGAGAGACAGGAAGAAGAAAGGGGAGGTAGAGGAGATGCCATCCCACCATACAGGGAACAGCATGTAATGGCACACAGGTAAAACCACGAATCACATGGTGACGTATAGATTAATAGAAATGGCCTGAGTTCAGTTATAAGAGCTAGCTAGCAAGCAAGAAAATTGAGCTATTGGCCATGGCCATGCAATTCGTAATCGTTATAAGCCTCTGTGTGTTTACTTGGGTCTGAGCAGCTACAGGACCAGGCAGGACACAGGAAAACTTCCAGCTACATTGCAGTCTTTGAGGGACTCTCAAACTTCAGTCTGAAATTTCACAAGCCAGCCCCCCATTGTGTACATTTTCAGCGTTATCTTCTAAGTTCCCACAACATTTCATTAAGCACTGAGCATCCAGTGAGTTTTCCAGCTCAGAGTTCCAAATCCTTCCACATTCCCAAACATGATCAAGCCTGTCATAGCAATACCTCACTCCTGGTACCAACCGCTGTTCTAGTTTATTTCTATATTACTGTGATAGGACACTGACCAACAGCAACATGGAGAAGGAAAAGGTTTATTTTATTTTACACTTCCATGTCCCAGGCCAACACTGAAGGAAGGCAGGGCAGAAGCTCAAGGCAGAAACCTGGAGGCAGGAAGTAAAGCAGAGACCATGGAGGAGTTCTTCTTACTGGGTGTGCCCTCCTATATCAACCAAGAAACTGCCCCACAGACATGCCTGCAGACCAATCCCATGAAGGCCCTTGTTGTCAAGTAACTATGACAATGGGCGACATTCAACACCAGTCTGTTGACAACCAGAAGAGGCTCAGTTCTAATCAAGAGCTCTTGGTCCTATGCAACTGGGACAAGACCAGAGAAGTGAGATTGTCTCAGTGCAGCAGATCAAGATGATACCTGATGTCAAGGTGGTTCCTTGCACCACTACACTTTAGGGGATGCAGGATCCTGGAAAAATTACATAGGAGAAAACCTCTTTAAGAAAATAACAATCAAGACTGTTCTCATTTCTAAGGTCTCCACTCCCACCCCCCAAGGATGGAGAAGCCGTCTTTACCAAATCATTGCCTGGCAAAGAGCAAAACTGAGAACTCTACATTCTACATTTATCAATAGAAATTTTTGGATTCCAGTTTCTCTGACTTCTCTCGGTCAGTTGAGTGTTTTTGACCTTTTCTTTCTTGTATCTGTACCAAGGTCCTCCCTAGGGACGTTGTGCATGTTCACTTGTACCTCGAATTAGATTGTTTTGATGGTAGAGCTAACAAAACAGTCTTATTTGAAACATGGAAGTGAAAGAGAATCAGGGACAGAAATAGAAGCAGTGAAAGAGAAGAGAGCAAGAAAGGGGGAGGGCTAGCAAGCTGATCTAATTAGCATGGCACGTATTTCAGACAAAATAATCCATATCTGTCCATGGCAAATAGGTAACAGGACTCTCCAAAGAGGAGGCTAGGCTTAACACCCACCTTGCAACATTGCTGGAATATCAGAAGGGCTTTATGTCTGCAGCATCTGGCAGATCACACAGCTAAGACTCAGAAAAAGGCAGATGCCCTGACTGACCCCACACCCAAAATCGTATGTGAGACAGGTAGGGCCCTGCTCTGATGACCATGCCCCTCAAGCCTTTCCCACACTGCTCTAACCAGTCACCGGCTTCAGCTCCTATCAGACAAGATCGTGACCACAACCAGGAGCAAGTCTGGCCAATGTCTCTTGCAAATGTCTATTTGCAACATTCAAGATGCATCAAAGAAGTACAGAGTTAGATCAGCCACTATGGAGGCCACTTGTCAAGCACTTTGGATGACTGGCAGCATAGTTTGAGTTTCTTCCTTCATGGCTTTAGTGCTATATAAATTAGGACCAGTGTTTTGACTTCCCTGAGCCTTACTTTCCTCATCTATAAAGTATGTGTTAACCTAACCTTACGTAGTTTTTATTGTAAATAACTAAAGAAGTATATAATCAAAAAATGGTCACACACTGGGCTGCTTGATATACAGCATTAAAATAATATTTACAAATGAAATTTCCTGTTCCACACTGGAGAGATAGTCAAAGCTTGAGCTTTTCTTGAGTCCTCGTATTTGGAGGACAAAACAGCATGATTTTATAGATATTGATGTTGAAAACAATCCACTTCCATAGGTCGCCTAGAGTGGACTATGTTTCTGTGAACTAAACTTGCTCCAATTTCCCCAGTCTTGAGACCCACTTCAGCAAGCCCTTACATTGTGCCAGTTCTGGTCAGCAGCCAGTGTTGGTAACCTGCCCACCAGAAGCTGGATAATCCTCTTTGGAGGGGCACTACATGTGTTAACACAGCCAGTGTGTTTAATTCAAACTAGGAGCTATTTTAATCATATTAAACTCAATCAAAGATTTAGAATATTTCAGGAGTGCTAGGTTTTTGGAAATAGAAAGATGAATAATCTCAGTCCTTGCTGGGGACAGAGCT
This sequence comes from Peromyscus nudipes, assembly GCA_902168325.1. Lineage (NCBI taxonomy): Eukaryota > Metazoa > Chordata > Mammalia > Rodentia > Cricetidae > Peromyscus > Peromyscus nudipes. Next base: position 6,941 of record CABHPH010042692.1, on the reverse strand, counting down.
GCCATGTCTTTGGGGTCTAATTTGGGTTTATCTAAAATGCTCTCCTTATTAGACTGAGGTCCTACGCAATTGGGACAAGACCACAGAAGTGCAGCAGATCAAGATGATACCTGGTGTCAAGATGTATGATTACTGAAGATGTTACCAGCCCTAGGCTGTATTTGGTGAAGCTAATGTCTGACAAAGTAATGGTTTGATAGATTTCTCTTCTGGGGCAAAGTTCCTGTTTTCCTTTTTATAATTAATGTTTTATGAGGGGAAGTATTTTAAGACTACACAGTACTCTGGTTCTTGTGCTTGTCTCCTTGTTTTATTACAAGATGTTTTTGAGTATGTCCTCACTTGTGAAGCTTACCTTTAATTAGAAAGAGTTAGACAATAAAGTGATAAAAGTAGATTATTTTAGTTAATGAGAGTGTTATACAAATGTTGTAAGAAGTACAGTAGGAGAAGAGAGAGGTGTCCCTTAGAAGGCACGTCAGGAAAGCTTCCTCCAAGAGGGTGACATTTGAGATGAGACCTGAATGGAAAAAATAAATAAATAAAAATAAAAAGCCCTAGTGATATCTGAGAGAAAAGTGCTCCAGGTGAAGCCTACTGCAAGAGTGAAAGCCGAAAAGCCCGGATGAGCAAGGCCTATTTGAGGAAAGGAAATCAGTCAGGCATAGCTGACGTGATGTGAATAAGGGTGAGCTGGTAGCAGATAAGGATGCAAAACATGGGGAGCCCCAGGCAGGTGAACTCCGCAGGGAGGATCAGGAGCTGCAGTCTTCCAGGCAACTTCTTCCTCTCTCTGTGTCCTCTATCTGCCCTGCCCAGGAGGCTAGTCACACGCAGCGTCTGCTACTTTAGAAGGAATTTGGATTGAGATCAAGTTATATCTTAAAATTCAGTTCCTTAAGCCACCACTTCAAGTGCCTGCTAGTCACTCTGCGCCTAATGGCTACCCTATGGACCCTCACAACTACAAAACCTGTCCATCATGGCAGTGAGTCTATTAGTCATTGCTGTTGGGTATGTCTTCTTTAAGATACTCTACGAGAGATCTACAGCTAAGTGAATTATGGCCCTCCTTCCCCAGTATCTTCAAGGTTAGTAAACCAACGTGTGAGTAAATGTGTTTCTAGGCAGCAAATATTAAGAGTCATGACCACAATGACTGGAATAGAATGGACTAGAATGACACAGAAATAAACCCACATAGCTACAATTCCCTAGATTTTGCAAGGGTATCAGGAACATTGAGGAAATGCTAGTCTCTTTCACAAATGGTGCAGGGGAGGCAGGGAGTGGCGTGGGGGAGAAGGAGTGGGTTTCCACATGTAAAGAATAAAAGTGGATCGTGTCACTCAGTGCACAAAAATCAACTCAAAGTAGACCAAAGGCCGAACGTGAGACTTGAAACTCCTGGAGCAAAACATGAGAAAAATACTTCAAGACACAGGCATAGGTGGGGAGCGCTGAAAGGGACCTGGGAAATGCTCCCAAGATTTGCCTAGATGGGATAACAGGGAAGCAGGCAACCCTCCACAGCAGAAGAGGTGGTCACCAAAGGTAAAGGTGACAGAGCAGGAAAGATCTTTGCCAAACACACCTCAGTGAGGGGACTAAGATCCAGCAGATAGAAAGAACTGTGAAATTAAACCCCAAGTACTAAGTCATCTAATCCATAAATTGGGTTGATGAACTGAATAGACAATTCTCAAGGGAAAAAAAAAGAAAAAGAGACCCAACTGGCTAATAAATACTTTAGAAAGTGCTCAAAACCCTTAGTGGTTGAGAAAATGCCAAGTAAAACCGCTTTGAGATTTAATCTCACCCCAGTTAGAATGGCTACTGGTGTCATCTAGAAAACAGATAACAACAAATGTTGGCAAGGATTTGGGGAAATAGGAACCCTTATTTGGTGCTTGTGGGAGTACAAACTGGCCCAGCACTATGCAAGTCGGTATGGAGGGTCCTCAAAGGTCTAAAAACACAAAACCCTAAGACTTGGCAATATCACCCTTGGGTATATATTCTAAGGATTCTGGTGTCAGCATTCTGAAGAAATACTTGCACATCTATTTTTATTGCTTATTTTATAGCCAGGAAATAGAACCAACCTTAGATGTCCAGCAAACAGATGAATGGATAAAGAAAATACCCAATGGAATTTTGTGCAGCCTTGAAGAGAAATGAAATATAACATTTGCAGGAAAATGAATGGAACTAGAAATCATTATGTTAAACAGCATAAGCCAGACTCAAAAAAAGACAAGAACAAAGTATTTTATCTCACTACAGAGCTTGCATTTAAGATCGTTATGTACGTATGTAGAGGTCACAAAACCAGAAAGGAGATCATGGAAGGTGGGCAATGGAGAGATAATAGAATGCCCGTTCTAAGAAGGAGTAAGGAACTACCGGAGGGAGCATTTGGGGAATGGAATGGATGAGAAGAGAGCACAATGTCACACATATGTCTGAAGAGGCTATGGTGACACCCATTCCACTGTATGCTAACCCAAAAGGTTAATTTCTTAAAATTATGAATGAGGAAAAGGAAAATGAAGCATAGTCAGACCCCAGAAAGAAAAAAAAAACTGCTGTAGGCACTGGGTGACTTAACTGGCCATTAGATCAAAAGGAAGGACTCCATGGAAAAGTGTGCTTAACTGCTGAGAGTGGCATGGAGCTATTTTCTGAATTGAGAAGAAGATATGCCCGGTGAAAGCTTAGTCTGAGCTGAGGCTTTGGAGGCAGCAAGTGCACAAAGAACCTAGCAAAAACAGTGTAGATTGCTTGGAATCTGGCCATGTACCGTGAACGCGAGAGGGATGCTAGCGGATACAGGACGAAGGGCCTTGGAGCCAAGCTAAAGACTTTTATCTTTCTCCTGAAGGTGGATATCATAGGGTTTTACCAAAGGCATTGCATTATCAGAGCTGTGTTTCAGAGAGATTGGTGAGTCTGTAGTGTGCGGAGAGGGCAGTGTGTGGGCCCAGGAGTGGCGGGGGGTGGGGGGGGGTGGGGGGGGTGGGGGGGTGGGGAGACACTGTGGCTGGGGTGAGGGGCTGCAGGTCAAGAAAGATGGAAAATGCATGTGCACTAGGCAGGGAGACTGGAGGTCTGTTTGCAAAGGAGCAGGTTCTGAGGTCATTCCTGTTCCTATATATATTTTTCTCAAACCCAAATACATTTTCAGACACACGAAAACAAGCTGCTTGGAATATAGCATTCCAAGACGAGCCTGGAGAGGCTGTGGTGTGGTCCCATCGGCAGAGTGCTTACTTGGCATGTGTGACCTTCTGGTTCAATCTCCAAGTGGTGGCCAGTACTTGTAATTCCAGCTCCTGGGAGGTAAAGTTCATCCTTGGCTCCACAGTGAGTTCAAAGCCAGTCTAGGCTAAAGACCCTGTCTTTTAAAAAGAGAGAGAAAAGGCTTGAAATGTGAAAATACACAGCTTATTCCTTATAGTGAGTATACATTAGTCCCACAGGATTGGATTAAGCTATTTGATTTTTTTTTAAATGCTCTTTATAGATGTTAACTCTCCCTCAGGGTAGGATTCTAAACTTTACTCATTAAAAAACCCCTTGGACTTCTTGTTCTAATGATGAGTCCTGGGTCCCCTCCTTGAAGCTTTCAATTGAATAGATCAGGTGTGAGGACTAAGATTTATTCTAACCAGAAGGTGCCATGATGAGGGTGATCAATAAGACACGGTGCCTGGGAACCCCTCGCGGTCACAGATTCCCCTTCCCGTCATTTCTGAGCTAAAACCCTCCAAGCAGAGAAAGAAAAATTCCTCTCCGTTATGTTCTCTCCTCCTGCCTGTCTGAATCGGTAGACTTAAAGGATTGTAACACAGTCTTTCCCATCCCCAAATTTCTTTTTCTCTTATCAAGTTAAGACAGGCTTAGTGAATTATTCCTTCCCTCTCTCTTCTGCTGATTTGCTGAACTTAATCTGCCCACCCTTTGCCACGTATCCCTCATCTTGACATATTCGGGGAGTGAGTGGGTCTCAGGCAGGCATCCTGGAATTACCACCGTTAACTGATCTGACCCTCCTACAGCTTGGGCCCCATGGGGACCACAAACGTTCTCATAACCCTCTGAATTGAAGTCATTACCAAAGTCATTTCACAGATGAAAGTATGAAGTCTCAGAGGGTGTGAATAGGATCCTCAAGGACACGGGTAAAATACCCAAGGGCTTTAAACCGAGTCCCGAACCCAACATGCCATAGGCTTGTTCCTTAACCAACATATCCTCAAAGACAATAGATGAAGGGAGGTCAAGTATATTACTCCTCTGAGGTCACGCTCTTATCCCAGCTGGAGCAGGCAGGTGACCGTGTTCTCCTAGGTGCCCGTGGGTTTTGTTTGCTGTCATCTGCTTCCAGCATCTTCTGTTTCTGTTTCTCCAATAATAGGCCCAGGCAGGATCAGCGTTCACGGGTAGACATTCCATTAGCTCCTCTGAAAGACCAGAATTCCCAATTCACAGGTACATGGGGAGTCCAGAGTATGATAATTATGGACTTTTCTTCCAATTCCCCACAAGCGAGGAGCTTTCACAATTTAACACAGCCCTTTTCTTCCAAATATGTCACACTCCAGACAAAATGCTTTCAAAAATTCAGTCTTGAAGATTTCTGTTGGCTACCTGTGCCTCTGCATAGCAGCAGAGGGATTTGATACAGAAGCCTCCTCTGAACACAGCTACTGTAAGGTAAGCAGAGAAGGACCTGAGCCATCTGCAGCTAGGCTCTTGGGTGGGGTGGGGAGGTGGCATCTAACTCCCAAGGCCTTCCCTGGCCCAGGTGCAGCAAGATGGGTCTAGAACAGTTGTATCTGTCAAAACCTGCATTAAAAGATACACAAACAGAGTGGCTAAACAGATACCATCATGCCAGGCTCCCAATAACATAGCCAGTCAGCTTGAAGGTGAGGTCCAAGACCTTATCTTATCTCCTTAGAAGGACCTCTGTGCTTCCACCCACATCCCTACTAGGCAATTAATATGCTCTCAGGTAAGGCCTTGGTGGCCCTGCTTTAGGCCTTCACTCACCCCAGCACATTCAAATTAGTTGCTTAGGTGTCTGGTTCCTTACTGTCTCTGAGAACAGACATCATGTCTTATCTATCTCATATCCCTAGCCCCTGACTTCTGGATAGTAGGTGCTTCATATGTGTTATATGTGTTCGCACAATGAGCAAAGACTTCAATGATATGACGTGGCATTGGCTTTCTGGAACTGTGGGGGTGGTTGCTAACAGAGATTGGTTTTGCCCTCTATGCAATAATGGACAGGATAGGGCAGCATACACTTCCTTATATGTCTGCCTTAATGAATGAACACACGCATTGATTATACAACATGACATGGTACGAGGACTTTCTGCATCGTATGATCATATGATGGTCATACAAAGAAAAATTGGTTTTGTGCTTATGCAACGGTGATAGAACTGAGCCCTAACACTCTGGGTGCTGTGGTTTTGACAACGAAAGGCAGACAGATTTGATTTAGTTTGGCTTAAAGTTTTTATTTGCTTATTATTGTACTGTGTACCTGTATATGGTGTGTGCGTGTGTGCAGATGTGTATGGCCTGGCATGCATGTGGATATCAAGTGAAAACTTTCAGGAATCAGTTCTGTCCTTCTAACGTTGGTTCTGGGGAGGGAACTCAGGTTTTCCGGCTCTTGTGGCAAATGCATTTACACCGAGCCATGTCACTGGCCCCGGTTTTGTCTTAACAGCCTGGACACTGAGAAATTGGGACAGATTAAGTGCCTCGAGGAAGGCAGGGCGGAGCAGCTCACATAGTATTTGAGCTACAACCTTTAAAATATGCAAGGATCCCCTGACACATGGAAGCTTGGCGATGTGGCTGCTCTACGTGCCTTTGGGTTTCTTCCAACCTTGAGATTCTGATTTCAGAATTTGCTTTTATTCACCTGCACGGCTCCTTTATTGGTCTGAATATATATGGGGGTATTTTTCATCTTCCAAAGTGATCCAGAGGCAGCCTCCCCACTTACCTGTGGAGCTTTCGGTGGGCACCGTGGATTGACTTATAGAGCGGCTGACTCGCAGACTGCATGATTCACTGTGCTCTATAGATGCCCCCAAACACGTATATCATTGTGTCTGCCGTTCCAAGATGACACTGTTACTTCCCCACCTGTGCAAATACAGCTGTAAAAAATGATGCACGGCCAGCCGGCCGTCCCCCAGAGTGGAGACAAGAGAGCACACACTCTCTGGCTTAGTATGCCTCCACACACCCTTTACAGAATTTCAACACCTGATTTCAAGCCTGTTAAAAGGAGAAGAAAATTGCAAATGAACTCACATTACTGGCAAAACCAAATCAGCTTGCCTGGGAAATCGCCGCCCGCCTGTGCCTGCGGTCTGCAGATGCTCCAGCACCCTCTGTGGCTCCCCAAAATCAAAAGGGTTTCCAGCAGCTTCTGCAAATAAGCAGACTCCAAGCCTCCTCTCTTTGTTAGGGATTTGATTCAAACTGTGTCTGCTAGCTAAAAGATACAAAAGGAAAAAAAAGTCAGTATGATACAGCTTTGAAATTTTTCTCTTTTTTTTCTTCTTTCTTCTTCTTCTTCTTCTTCTTTTTTTTTAACCAGCGCCACAGGAAAGAATAATACATGATAAGTTGCTACATCTGGCCTTAAATTTATAAAGAAAACAATAATGCAAGAAACCAAATTTGTCTCTCTCCATTGTCATTTAAGGAGAGAGTTTGGATTCCTCTTTCCTTTTTGTTTGTTTGCCCCTTTACCTAATCAATTACAAAACTGTATCAGAAGTATCATCCCGCTCCCCACAGCATCTTTCTCGAAGCATCCTTCTCCCAACAGCATCCTTGTACCCACAGCATCCTTCTCCCCACAGCATCCCTCTCCCCACAGCATCCCTCTCCCCACAGCA
>CABHPH010042666.1:0-35370 GCA_902168325.1 Peromyscus nudipes | reverse complement strand
TTTTTTTTTTTTTTTTTTTTTTGGTTTTTTGAGACAGGGTTTCTCTGTGTAGTTTTGCACCTTTCCTGGAACTCACTTTGTAGACCAGGCTGGCCTCAAACTCACAGAGATCCGCCTGGCTCTGGCTCTGCCTCCCGAGTGCTGGGATTAAAGGCATGCGCCACCACTGCACGGCTCATTTCTGGCTTTTAAATTTCCCTGGGCCTTAATTTTCTCATCTGTAAATTAAAATACTCCCTTATTCCTAGGAAGTAACTGTATTTATAGTCTGTAACCTTTCTCTCATCACTATGGAAATATTTACTCCTAAAAAAATAGGTTCCTTACCCATATGAGCATTTTCTGTAAATTAAAAATCACATTGAACCTCAAACGAAGAATGGATAAAGAAAATGTTGTAAATTTATACAATGGAGTATTACTCAGCTATTAGAAAAAAATGACATCATGAAAGTTTCAGGCAAGTGGATGAAACTAGAAAAAAATCATCCCAACCAAGGCAACCCAGACCCAGACAGGCAAGTATGATATGTACTCACTTGTAACTGGATATTAACTGTTAAGAAAAGGATAATCATGATACAATCCACAGATCCAGAGAAGTTAGATAAAGGAGTGGGGGTGGGGGCACATGGATATCCCTGGGAAAGGGAAATAGAATAGATTTTGTGGATGGACTGAGGGCAGGTGGGGATTGGAACAGTAGGGATCAGGTTGAGAGGGAGGGACAGAGGGAAACAGAACAGGGAGAGACACTAGAATAGGTTGATATTTAGGGGGTGATATGGAAACCTAGTGCAGTGGAAACTTTCAGACCTATGAGGGTGAGCCGAGTGCAGACTCCTGGTAATGGATGATATGGAGTCAGAACCAGCCATCTTCAGTAGCCAGGCTGGGCTCCCACCGGTGGCAATGGGACACCAACCAAGAATAAAAAAACAATACCCACAAACTGTCGTGCCTGCAAGATGCACTAGGGAAGTGGTGGGAGGTTCGGAGCTTGTGGGGATGGCCAATCAATGATTTGTCTAACTTGGGGATCAAGAAATTGGATGGCTGAGAAACCTAGGGTAGAACCAAACACAACTAACAAAAAAAAAGAAACAAGAGAAAAAGAAAAGAAAGGAAAACAAGAAAGGAGGAAAGAAAAAAGAAAAAGAAAGAAAGAAAAAGAAAGAAAGAGGAAATAAGTCAATGAAATTAATCCTAATGATATTCTGCTATACTCATAAATCAGTGCCTAACACAATCATCACAAGAGCGGCTTCTTCCAGTGCCTAATGGGAGCAGATACAGATACCCACAGACAACCACAGACATTAGGCAGAGCTCGGTTACATGCCCCACCCCCAGCAGAAGAATTGGAGGAATAATTATAGGAGCCAGAAAACACAGCCTACAGAATCAGCTAAGCAGGGCTCATAGGGGCTCACAACAGAGACTAAAGTAGTAACCACAGAGCCTGCATTGATCTGCACTAGGCCCTCTGCATACATGCTGTGGTTGTTTAGCTTGGGGTTTTGGTTGGACTCCTAGAAGTGGGAGTGGGGATGTCTCTGACTCTTTTGCCTGCTCATGGGACCCTTTTCCTCCCACAGGGTTTGATATGAAGGTTTTGTGGACAGTGTTATTGCATCTTGTTATGCTGTGTTTGGTTGATATTACTGTTTCCCTTTCTCTGAAGGGAAACAGAGAAGCGATGGATCTGGAGGAGAGGTGAGGTAAGGGGACTGGGAAGAGAGGAGGGGGAGAGGTTGTGGTTGGGATATATTGTACGAGAGAAGAATTAAGAAAAATTAAAAAAATTACCTTGACACATTTTTTAACAATTGAAAGTCACTGTAGTGAGGAATGTTTGAAAAGTCATTCATGTTGTGGGTGGTTGTTCTGGCAGGCACACTGCATGTGTAAAACAGTCTGAAGAGGAATGGGGGCATGCAGTCATAGGTTAGGCACTCCTGGAGAGGCTGGAGAGGAGGGTCATGACATGAGCACCAGCTTGGGAGTCCTCTGAGATGAATTCCAAATTTGCCAGAGTGCTCTGCACAGCTACTCTGGCAAATTCATCTTCTTAGACTCATCTCCTGACTCACAAAACAGGAAAAACTAAGGGATAGACATGTTGCACCAGGTTCAGAGAAGCATCAGATCAGGAAGAACCAAAGTGCCCAGCAGAATGTGTGCCACAGGTATGGGCCAAGGATGAACTTTTAAAATAGCTACCAAAATAGTCTGCAGAGTAGCTGGCCTTGAGTCCAGTCATAGCTAACTAGATGGTCTCTTTGGGGAAGTGGCTAGAATTTTATGTACATCAGTTTATTTCAACTATTAGATGATGAGAATGCTTACAGTATGAACATTCTCTAGGTACTTCCCTTCCTCCTAAACACAATGAGATCAACAGAAGGGACAAGATCCATATTTTCCAAATAGCTATCTGTATGTATGGGTGTTTATCTTTGCCATTAAAAAGGAAATTTAGGAAGCTAGGTAAATGGCTTAGTCTAAGAGCTATACATAAGTACATATGAGGGCCTGAGTTTAATTGCCGAGGACCCTTGTAAAAAAGCCTGATAGGATGACACACATCATGAGGCAGAAGCAAGATTCCCTGAGGCTCAGTCAGCTCCAAGGTCAATGGGAGACTCTCTCAAAAAGTAAGGTGGAAAGGGACTGCGGAAGACCTTCAAAGTAGACTTCTGCCCTCCTGACATATGCACATACTCCTCTACACATACATATACACACAAGCATTTTGGGAACACCTAATGAGTCCCTGGTGCTAAGGAGGAGCCAGAGGTCAAGATCAGTGGTCTAGAATCAGTGGTCTAGAAACATTCATACCCATAGTGCATAGTGTCACTGCGTGAGACACACACACCAGAAGCAGCAACAGCTATTTATCATCTCACATGATTTTTGCATGCCAGAATTTGGTAACATATTTGCCATAAGGACTCCTTCTGAAGCTATGCATAAGAAGGCAGTGGAATCTCTAGTCATCAGTCTGATTTTGGGCTGAAAGATCTGATCTTGTCACACAGTGATCTATCTTGTCATACAGTGTGCTCCCCTCACACTGGATGCTAACAGAAAGACTCTGTTCCTCAGCACATGGGTGAATGCAGAGGCTGCACAAGTGTCAACATGACAGCTGGCTTTCCCAGAGTGAAGAGTCCAAGAGAGGAGAAGGAAGCCAGTATGTCTGCTAGAGTAGCAAGCCTCAGAAACAGCATGGTCCTATTTCTTCATTCTCTCTCCAGTCACAAAGGTACTGTGTGGAAAGGGACTGGACAAGGGTATGGATACTAGATACTAGAGAATTTACTAGAAGCCACATTGGAAATAAGCGCCCACATCTGTAATTACAGAATACAATAAACTGCACTGGGATAAATGTTAAGTGTGTGCACAGCAGCCATCTGGTAGAAAGACAATTAAAAGGGAGGGACAGGAAAGGAGGCGGACACAATCAGATGGAAATGTCTGGAGGAGATGAACTTTCAATTTGGTCTGCAAAAGTGAGTTATAAGTGGAGTTTCTCAAATAGCTGAAGGAAAAAAGATAAAAGAGGTGCCATTAGTGAAGGCCCAGAAATATAACCAGATAGCCAAGCACGTGTGCACACACATGATCCACATCTGACTATATGTGTTTATATAAAATAACTAGCCTGACACCCTTCTAATATTCATGATTGTTGTATGTGTACATATATGTGAGTGTGTATCATAGTGTGCACATGAATGCCAAAGGAGAACTTGCGAAGGCAATTTTCGTTCCCTCTTTATGTGCCTTGGCCTGTTAAGTCAGCCATAGCCCAGATCTGCTTAGGGGTGGAAGTGATGGAGGGGCGTGTGGAAAGGGCAAAGGCTGAAAAGTATGTATGCTCTACTAAAGAGTATGGGGCAATGCCTTAGACAGAGTGGGAAAATAAAAGGGTTTTTACTAGCATATTACTCCAATCTCATCTGTGCTTTAGGAATGCATAATTTACAGAGGTTAAAGTAGCAGAAGGCAACTGCAGAGCATCAGAAGGACCATGAGGGATTATTTATCTGGAGGAAGTATACCAAAAATTCAGACTCCTGGGATCATCCTAGATTCATTAGGTATGGGGTAGGGCTCAAGGGTCTGGAGTTTTCTGTCAGCATTTGCAGGCCATTCTAAACTCCAAAGATTATAATGCGAGTAACACTAAACAATGGACACCCAAAGAAAGCACTTTTCTATGTCTTCTTGGCTGATCTGCTCACAGTGGCTCCCAATTAGCTCAGTGCGCAGAACAGATCATAGACAGCTCTGTGCCACAGTGTCCATGGAAAGCTGATAACTGTCTGGAAGTCCAGTGAGAGATCTTTGTAGAAATTAGTAAAAGACTGTGTTGAGACAAGCTTGGAAGTTGTTCCCACATCTCTTGTGACATTTGAAACTTAGAAATCCTACTTCAATGTAAGGAGCCAAAGATTTGGTGTGGTTCTTAAAAACTGACACCAATGGCAATGCTGAATTCTACGGCTCACACCTCCCAACATCAGAATCTTAGAAAGAAACTATGCAGAACCTCAAAGCTGGTCTTTATAGGTAATAAAGCATCAAGGGAGACTTATTTAATATGTAATTACAGCCTAACATAAGACTTTCTGGATTCCACTTAAAAGCCACAGAAACCTACTAGCAAACCACCTCCTGTGACTATAAGTCACCCTGGAAGGACAGAGACTCAGTGAGCCAAGAGAAACATGATCCCAGACCTACTTCCAGGAGGAGATTGCCCCTCCTGTCTGTGCAGGGTCCCTTCCTTTCATCACATCACAGTCTCAGAAGCATCTTCTGTTTATATCTGGGGAGCTGAGGGGATTGGCCACTGAAGCATTCACTGACTGCTTGCACACGCTTCAGCACTTCACACTGTGAAACGTAGCTCGGCTCAGGACCAAAGTTCTGATTTGTGAACTAGACTGTTGCAGCCATTTAATTTCCTGAAACATTGCTGCCTTCTCGATTAGTAGATTTTTCAATGCACTGAGGAAAAAATTACATTAGCTCCTGCATCGTGTGAATTTAATATTTTTAGAAGTTGCAGTTCTTAGTACAGTGCTAGTATGCATTTACAGATGTACACGTAAAACAGGGCTGTACAAAGAGAGAGCACTCTGCAAATAGTTTCAAAGTGAAACAATGCAGCAACATAAACAATGCTGGCTCAAAGGAGTAGAACTCAGCTCAGCTGGTAGAGTACTTGCCTAGCATGCAAGAAGCTCTAGGCTTGATACCCATCCAGCTCCACACCTACCAAATATGTGTGGTGGTACATTCCTGCAATACTGGCATTGGGAAAGTGGAGGCAGGAAGACCCAAAGTTCAAGGAAATCCTCAGTCATACAACGAGTGTGAGGTCAGCCTGGGCTACAAGAGACCCTGCCTCAAAAAACAAACAAATGTCCAAAGAAATAAATCCACTGCTTACTGAGTACCTCCCCTATCATTGGGTTATGGATTGTCGAACTAGATTCATTCATGCATTCAACCAATATTCAAGTGACTTTTAAGTCTGAGGCTCTGGGATTCTGCTTTAAGAGAGAAGTGACAGTTTCAGGAGACCTAAGAGTATTTCAGGAGATGATGGCTCACCTAGAGTGGGTATGGGGCTTCTAACACATACTCCTAGTTCTAATTCAGGCACACAGTTTTTGACCAGTCTACATCAGAGCTTGTTTTAATTCTAAGAGAGTAGGTGCCTGTGTGGAAAGATCAGACATGACATGTGATCGGGAGACAAGCGTATAGCCAACCGAGAAAATACATAGGTTAAATTGCCCGCCCCACTGTGAACTTTATCTTGTACCTATATTTAATTTTCTAAAATATAGCTGCCTACTGAATGAATAAATTGTGTATTACTATATGTGTGATTATGTGTACTTCTGGTACACACACATACACACATTTTTAAAATTATACTTAACTCTTTCTATGAATGAAGATAATAGTTCTGTAATAAATGTAATGAAAAAAGGAAAATAAGGCCTTTGTTTCTCTGTTACCATCAATGTACCCTATCACACACATTCTTAACAAGAGCACACTATGTTTTGTATGGAGGTAGAAAAAAAAAACAGTCATTTTAATGGTTTGATACTAAAATCTTATGCAGAAGTTAGTGGTTGAATTAGTGGGAAAACAAACTCCTTGTCAGAGATGAAATCATTTCAAAAAGAAGCTGAGAACTGATCTCTGTTAGATCACACCACACCAACTTAGCCTCAGACAGGGAGGTGAGGGGATGTAAACACACCAAAGTCACAGCACAGGATTACACAGTACTGCTTGCCATTTTGTATTTAATCACAAGGAAGTTTCACAAGAAAACGCCTTTCTCTGTCCTGGGCTTCATCTGGTGAGTCTGTCTATTATTCTCATCCCAACTCCTCTTGTTTTGTTGTCCCTCAAGTCACTTCCAAAGGACTCCATCTAAAGGGCAGCCAGGTTGGTCAACTCTAGAACACATGGGAGGATTAAGGGAGAAGAACCCTAAGTGCCACTTGGTTAATTTATGGTTGGTTTAAAATTGTTTTCTTTCACAAGACATGGAAAACAAAACTCTCTCATGTGGTAAAAAGACTGACAGTCTGAATCTCTTCTGGCTAACTGCCAAAATGACCCTATTCACTAGACATTAATGGGAAGAGGATATCTTCACTCTACTAATGCAAGACATCCAACTAACATTAACCAAAAGACTTATTATAATTTCACATATTTTAATCGTGATATTGAAGCCTTGTTCCAGACTACTCAAACTGTGGTTATATTGACATTCACCCTCCATAACAGGCCTTTACCATTTGTATGATGGTTGTCAAGGAAACCAGGTATTGAGGATAGCTAGCTGTCTAGGTGGAGAATTTACCATCCATGAGAATGCAGAAGGTAAAAAAACATCATCTTTTGATATCACAATAATAGAACAGAGCTGGAGGGTACCCCAGGGTTGGAGCACTTGGCTAGAACACACGAGGTTCTCGATCCCCTCCCTAGCACAAAAAAGAAAAAAAAAAGGAGAATAGATATGGTACACAGAACAAAATAATTCCACTGTTCCTTCACTTCACTTTAATTTGAGTATTTGGTAAAATAAAAATATAATTAAATCAAATTCCTAATGACCTGATTCTTTGGGCCATGAGATGGCCTCATGATTAAGGTACTTGCTGCCAAGGCTGAAGACCTAAATTCATTCCTATAGACTCACATAATAAGAAGGAGAGAACCAATTCAATTCCCAGTTTTTCCTCTGACCTCCACATCTGTACCATGGCAAGGGTGCACCTGCCCACACTGACACTGACAGACAAATAAAAAATTAAATGTAAAAAGAGCTCACTTAATTCTTCAAGTGATTATCTATCTAAACATTCATTGCTGCTCAATTTTGTATAACAAGGAAAGAATAGCAAAAGTGGAGTGTTCCTAGGTCTCAGGAGATCAACTAACAAGAAGAGGACATTACTGTATTTATGTGAACAATAAAGTCACATTTATAGAATGTTTGCTATGTAAGAGACACTATTGTGAAGCAATTTACAAATATTATCTGCTCCTCTACACAATAATCCTGAAGCATATGCCAAAGAAATCACAGAATTATAAAGAATTATTGGAGCTGGGTTTGTAAAGTCATATGTGCTTCAATGTGAAGCTCTTAATACTTGTGGAAACTGATTCAAATAAGATGCTCAAATGAGCACTGAGAAGTAAAAGCAATAAATAAGTTATGAGCACAATTCTTGGGATGGAGCAACAGATTAGGGATGGGAAGTCAAACCAGAAAATATAAATATCAACAGAGCTTGTATTTTAGCATAAATGAGCACTCCCTCAAGGTAACACCAAATACTACTAATAAAGAGTCAATTGTGCCGGGCAGCGGTGGCACATGCCTTTAATCCCAACACTCAGGAGGCAGAGCCAGGCAGATCTCTGTGAGTTCGATGCCAGCCTCGTCTACAGAGTGAGATCCAGGACAGGAACCAAAACTACACAGAGAAACCCTGTCTTGAAAAACAAAACAATAACAACAAAAGAGTCACTTGTTTTCTCAATACAGTCATGTCTCCAAACTACAGGATTATAAAGCAGCTGCTGAAATTCTATTAAGGAAACTATGATAACCAAAACATCAAGAATGCAACCAGATCCAAATTATAAAGGGCTCTAAAGTCTGCTAATCACTACCTAGCTAGTATGCCATGTTGAGCTTTGCTGCTTAGACTTACCCAGTATAAGCATTTAAACAGTGTCAATGCTGGCCTCCAGCACACATGGACTGGAGTTTGGGGATTCTTCTACATATATGGTTGAAGATTAGTTGGGGCCAAAACCCAGCATCAGCCAGCTCTGCCCTGGAACCACATGAGCCAAAAGAAAACACTGAATTTGGGCATCTAGAGGTGGTGCCTAGTATTACAACTTGGTATGGTTCAGCGAGCAAAGAAAAAAGAGGTAGCTCCCAGAACCACCCTTAGGGGTGCTGGTTTGGGTTATCAACATTTAACCAAGGGATTCGTCTATTCAACCAAGCCTGAAGATCACAAGTGGGGAAATAGATTGACAAATCAGCCCTGACTTCAAACTTGGGAAAAACAAGACAAAATTAGTAATGTAGCTTTGTAAACTTTAGATGGTTGGGTTTTGTTATTGTTTTATTTTCCCCATACCTATTGCCAAGTTGTTATATAGCTTGTACTTTTTAATTCCCTGGGAATATTCAAAGCAATCTTTATGTGGAAGCACATGGAACAATGAAATGGGCCCTGACCTGAGAGTTTGAAAACACATTTCTGGAGCAGTGACTCTCAGGTCCTACATCTGAGATACACAAAGGCACCAGCTTGTTCCATGAGACCTACAAATAGGATGCTACATAGGTTAAATACTGAACAGATGCCTCCTGGAATCAGCACACTCAACACACAGACACACACACACACACACACTGTCACTGCTAGTTAATTCTGGGTCAAGAAGGGATATTTCATTAGGTGACAAGTGGAATAAAGGGCCTGATCACAGTGAGCAAGCACAAAATGTGAGTCCCTTACCATATCTGTTAGCTACTGTGATTTCCTGTCCTTGGTTATAATGGCTGGTTTTTAAGGGTAGGGCTTATGTATTATGTATATGTAATGTAAAGGCAATGAGCACCCTCTGGAACACAATGTACATTAAGTAATAACACTGTATTAATAATAATAGGGGGTGAGAAAGGGGAGTTTCAGCAGGGCTATTATGCCTGAGAATAAGATGTTGATCATTGCTTGCTATTTTCTCTTCAAACATATTATTTAGCCAGTGGTGAACAGATCTAATACCCACTGGGGTTCTTGAATTCAGCCTGGCTGAGTGGTTAAATCCAATGAAAATATCTCAAATGAGTTTTTAGCCAAGGGAGTACTGCATACAAAAGGATATTTAACAGATCAGATTGTAAAGATATCCATCTTTGAAAAATGATCCTAAAATAGTAATAATAATAATAATATTAAATAGTCATAATGCATGTGTCATAATCTGGCTGTGCAAATTCTTCTTGAAATAATTATGAGAAAAGGGCAAGCAAGGTGTTTACATCACCCTCTAACGTGGAAGACAATGTATATTTAAAACACCCTAGGCCCAAATTGTATAGCTAGTAAGTGATAGAGTGAAAGCCCTTCTGAACTTCCAGAAAATCATTGTTATAAGGTGGAGAAATTTTCTGTTACTATTGCCCCTGAAAGCTTTGGGAGGAAATGGGGAAAAATAGAATGAACTGGCTTTGAGGCACTGCCTTTTGTTCTTCAGCAGAAAAGTACATTTTGATACCTAGACATGCTTTCTTCCAGAATCAAGCTGGTGACATGGAATAAGGGCTGAAAAGCTTGGAGTGTTTCCCAAGTCTCCTATCCAAAGCTGTCTCTGGGAACACCTGGCTTGCTCCCCAAACTTCAATTAGAAAACAGAGGGAACCTGGCCTGGGGCAGCCAGCTGGGCTAAGGAGCATGAATAGAAATCACTATAGGGTATATTGGGGATGTACCCAATGCAAGCAACATGGTGTTTCATGTAACTGGGTTTAAAAAAGGACATAATCTGCTTTCTGCTCTCCGGGTTCAGTGTTTTGAGTTTGTCATTCCATCTGCTCTGAAGCCATAGTAGGTAGCATTTGGTGGGTGATACGGTTGCTGTAGGATGGTCTGTATGCCAAATTATTCTGATTGGTCAATAAATAAAACACTGATTGGCCAGTGGCTAGGCAGGAAGTATAGGCGGGACTAACAGAGAGGAGAAAAGAGCAGGAAGGTGGAGGGAGTCACTGCCAGCCACCACCATGACTAGCAGCATGTGAAGATGCCGGTAAGCCACGAGCCACGTGGCAAGGTATAGATTTATAGAAATGGATTAATTTAAGATATAAGGACAGTTAGCAAGAAGCCTGCCACGGCCATACAGTTTGTAAGCAATATAAGTCTCTGTGTTTACTTGGTTGGGTCTGAGAGGCTGTGGGACTGGCAGTTGAGAGAGATTTATCCTGACCGTGGGCCAGGCAGGAAAACTCTTGCTATATAGGGTCACCTTAATGTTTTAAGATTCTAATGTGGAGGTCACTAAGGACTGTTTGGCAAAGCTTGAAAATTTTCTCAGTTGTCAAAATTTGAGTGTGTGTGTGAGTGTGAGTGTGAGTGTGTGTTACAGGGAGCTATGGGAAGAGGCCAGGGATGGGTGCTCAGTAGCCTCAGAATGAACATTTTTCACTACAAATAATTGGCAGGCCCAAATTATCAAGTGTTAAGGTTGAGGAACTTCATTCAAAGGAATATTGAAAACATTGTGTACACACACACACACACACACACACACACACACACACACACACACACAATCTTCATTTGATACTGATACTGGCAGGAGAATCAAGTGTTTTCTGTTTGGACCCAGTGGAAATTGTGAATTCTCAGAGGTAAGGAAAGACTTTGAGACCTTGAAGAGGGGAGGAAGAAAGAGTCCAGTCCACATCACTGAAATAAGCCAAACAAGCTGATTTTCTGCCCCTCAAAAGGGATTTAAGGATTGGAAGAGCATGACTGTCCACCAACTGGTTCAGGGAAGGCCTCTCTTGGCTGGAGACAGTGAGCTATGCCTTTGTTGGCTCTTTCTCAGCAAGACAGGGTGCACCTTTCACTAGAGCTCAGTAGGTGTCAGCAGGTAAACTCCACTGCACATTAAAACAAGGCATGTGAGCTCCAGAGATTGAGCAGCTCCCTCAACACTGACACCTAAGTACTGGTTGTGAGGCATCTGAGTACCAGATGTTAAACATCCTAGGTCAAGAGCACATAGACATTTGCTCTGCATGAAAAGTAGAGGGTGGAGTTTTTCTCCTGGAATCCAGCTCCACGATGCGCCACAGTAAACCCACCTATGCTGTAGAATATTATTTTAAGGTGTGTTACTTTTGTTTATGTTGCATTTGTTTAACTCTGTGAAGCTGTGTTCCTGTGCCTGTCTAAAACACCTGATGGTCTAATAAAGAACTGAATGGCCAATAGCAGGGCATGAGAAAGGATAGGTGGGGCTGGCAGGCAGAGAGAATATATAGGAGAAATCTAGGAGAAGAGAAGTCTAGGAATGAGAGAGAAGGAGGAAGACTCTAGGGGCTAGCTACCCAGCTACACAGCAAGCCATGGAGCAAGAGTAAGATTTACAGGAGTAAGAAAACGGGAAAAGCCCAGAGACAAAAAGTAGATGGGGTAATTTAAGTAAAGGAAAGCTGGCAAGAAACAAGCCATGTTAAGGCAGGGCATTTATAATTAAGAATAAGTCTCCATATGTGATTTATTTGGGAGCTGGGTGGTGGGCCCCCAAAAGAAAAAAAGCCCCCCAAAACATACCTATTCTTTCGTGTGTATGTGTAAGTGTGTGTGTGTGTTTGCACATGCACCTGTACGTGCATGCATGTATACACACATGCATATGTATGAATGTATGGTTGCAACAGGGATCCTCTTATTTCTGCCTCCCTAGTGCTTGATTTTAAGTGTGTGACACTGTGATCAGTTTATTACATGCATTATGCATTCAGGTAATCAAAGTCAGGTTCTCAAGGCAAGCACTTTATTGACTATCCCCATCCAAGTCTCCTTTATCTGTTTCTATGAGGCACTGTGTCTCTGTTCATCCTGTATACACCATTATTTCAGGGGTAACAAAATACATAAGGGGTGAGCATATTCCCTTGCATTGGGCAGTATGCTAGTCACACTTATACTAATAAACACCAGCAAGTGGAAATCTAGACAGCAAACGTAACTCTTGTCTTCCTATGAAAATTTGTCGTCTCAATTTCCCCCATTTTTCTACCAGTGTACCCACCAGCTTGTACTAGAACTCTAAGTCAGGGAGTGAGATCTGATCACTCTCTCCATATCACATATCTGTCTTCTGCTTATCATGTTCATACCCTGCCAGGGCAGCTGTTAGCCCATCACCACCTGTTGGATATCTCTTGCCAAGGACGTGAGCCATTTACAGAGGGAGCTTCTACCCAAGGTATTTTAGAATCTTCTCTTAGGGAACCATTTAAAACAAAACAGTAAGTCTATAGAACATGAAGAAAATTCATTTTTTTCTTGGTTTATCCACAAAGGCATGTCTTTAGAACCAATCCCTTTACTGGATTCCTAGAGCAGACCACCTCACAGGAACTAGAAGGACCCTTGACTTGGCAGTACCCCAAGGTCTACAGTTGTCATTTTGTTACAAGTTGATCAGTAATAAAACTAGAATTCTGGACAGAACTGAGCAAAGACCATACAATTTAGCTTGTTCCTCTTCCCTGGCACATGCTGTATAGATTGGGGAAACAGCTTTTGGACTCAGTTCTAAACCCTATAAAATTAAAGTCCAATTTTTTTTAATATGAGGGCAATTTTATCTACACTGATCTGTTGCTAAGCATGCATCTCTCACTTCAGGAAGTCTTGCAAGCTGTCAGTAAGAAACTTAAATGTATATGTATGTGCATATATATGTACATGTTATAAAAACACCAGTCTGGACAAGAGCAGAATTACAAAACTTCGAAGCAAGTCCAGGGGCAGAGAAGATGGCTTAGCAGTTAAGAGAACTTGCTTGCAAACATGAGGACCTGAGTTTAGATCTCTAGTACTCATCTAAAAAGCAGGGCACGCTATGCACATCTATAACACAATTTTGAAAAAAAATCAAAACAAAATAAACAAACAAACAAAAAAACAAAAAACAAGCTCTGGGTACAGTGTAAAACTCCATTTTGAGGGGCTAAGGCAGTGAGTGACAGAGGACACCTGACATCTTTCTCTGGACTCTGCATATGCACACACAGGCTCCACTCTCCTGACCTCCACAGCCACAACACACACTACAGTGTAAGCTGTAAGTCTTGATTTTGAATAGTTGTGGAGATCAAGTATTACTCTGGACACCAGCTTTTACATAAAGGAGGAAGGATATGGCCCAGGAATTTGTCTTGCCAAGTGGCAGAAAGAATACCATGTATACCTAGGGCCCCAAACTCTACCTCTGTGCACACAGATGACCTAGAAATAAAGTTTATCATGCACCCTTGACGAAAACTGACTCTCCTTTCTCCAGCAGCCATTAACTAGCAAAAGCTCTCAGAGAGGAGCAGGCCCTTGTGATCCCCTCCCGTGTCCCTAACTGGAATGTTGACTGGCTAGATGGTGTGCAGGTCTTGTTCAGGTAATCACTGCTATGTGAATTCATATACAATGACCATGTCATGTCCAGAAGACACTTTTGCAGTGGTCTTTTCCAAACTCTGGCTCTTTCTATCTTTCCACACTCTCTTCTGCAGTGTTCACTGAGCCATGGATGGAGATGGTGTGATATAGGTGTCACACTGAGGTTAAGGCTGAGAACTCAACAGTTGTTTATTCTCTACACTGTGACCAGCAGTGCAGCTCTCTGTTGAATACTGTCCACTGCAAAAACAAACAAACAAACAAACAAAAAACAGCTTCCTTCCTGAGGACAGATAATGCAAACATTCTTTTAGGCAAACACAACTTCATTTTCACAAATCAGCACAGACTTTACAGGGAGGACCAAAGTCCCTTTCTAGCATTTATTTTTCCTTTATTATGAAATTTATTATTCATTTTACATGCCAACCACAGACCCCACTTTCCTTCTCCTGCTCCCCGCTCAGCCCACCCCCAATTCCTTCCTTTGAAAAGATAAGGCCTCCCATATAGAGTCAGCAAAGCCTGGTACATTCAGTTGAAGCAGGTCCAAGCGCCTCCCCCTGTATCAAGGCACCTTACTCAGCCTTTCCAGCATTTTATGTCTAACTCTGTGCCCAAGTTTCACATTTGAAAAATAGAACACTAACAGTCAAGAGTCACTATCAGGATGAAATAAGTTAGCCCACACTAAGAACTTAGTGTTGCATGAGATGCATGATGAATGACTAATAAATGTCAGTTTTTAACTTATCACTGATATATATATGGCCATCCTCCATCTTAAAATTTGTTTTCTTTATTAGTACTTTCTCCATTATTATTCAACTTAACCAAGGTTGGGCATATTCCTTTGCACTGCACTGGCTTTTAAAATTAATTCTTTTATTTTTCATGCCTTTATTTTTTTTTTCACTTCATAGACTTTTGCTGCTGACTCTATTTCCTTTCTGTTTTCCTTGGGCCACACCATTGCTCATGTTTCAATTACTGAATGGAAAGCAATTTTCATTCATCATCATCTTTTTTCTGAATAATGAGCATGAAAGGTTATTAACACATCTCCAGTGGTAGCTCTGGGCGAATTCTGGAAACGGGTGTGTTCAATGTCCTTTTACTAATTGCAACATAGCCAACATTTTAATTTTTATTTCCTTCAGAATTAAATAAAAATTTAAGAAGATGCTGTTCCTTTTCCTAACTCTCAAGTATTCTGAATTTATCACTCAAAATTAAGTTTCTGGCGGGTCATTTTCTTACACTGGAGTCAGGTCAGGGGCGCTAGCAGCATTGTTGGTCTGGAATTAAAGGAGGTTTTTCTGTGTCCTGGAACACATCAGTCACATAAATTTGTCATGAACATTTGAAAATCCATTCTTCTGCATGGTGGCTATGGAGATTGATAGCTGTTGACCTTGATTGTATTTTTAAAACTCTCTTTGGTTTTAGTTCTTTGCTATAGCCATATTGGTGGTGGAAACTATCCCCACCTATGCTTCTTTGAGTATAGGCTTTATCCAGAAGCGTTCTGCTTGGCAGAAAAGCAAAGGTACAAAGACAGGTACAAGGTTTAGCTATGATTTGTCACGTGTATATCTAATGGTATCAGTTTTTTTCAGTTGTCACTTTACTTCCTATTGTCTTTAGGTAGATTTTTTTTTTAAATTTATAACAATAATCCTTAGTAACTTAATTCTAATTATCTTCATTTCATCACTCATTACACTGGAGCTTTGCAGAAAGTTGAGTTACTCCCTCAAAACATAAAAATTTTGGAGCTTTTAAACACAATCCATATTTCCCCTAGTGTTTAATGTCTGTGATCAGATGGTTATTTATAGATATTTTCAAACCAATTTTCTGACATTTATACTCAGCCTTGCAGTTGATTTAAGGCACCTATCTTCAGATCATTCTATGCATACTCTCAGTACATACTGCCTGGTTCTTGAAAACAAGGCCTTTCACTCTTTTTTTAAACTAACTTTTTACATCTATTTATATTTAAATATTGTGTGTATATGTGTGTTTGCGTGTGTGTATGTGTGATATGCATGTACTTATTTACACTGGTTCAAACATGCCATGGTGTGCAAGTAGAAGCCAGATGACAATTTCCTAGAGTTGTTTCTCTCCTTCCACCATGTAGGTCCAGGGATTGAACTTGGGTCCTCAGTCTTGACAGCAAGTATCTTTACAACCTAAGCCATCTACCTGGGTCTCAAGATCTTTTCATTCTTGAATACCTATTTTAGTGACTTTAGGTAGCTGGGAAATGAGCTATGATAGCTTGTTTGTTCTGGGTGATCACAAAGCATGACATATTTGAATGTAATCTAAACATGAGGATACATGGGTTCTATTCCTGGACTCTTGTAAATTTGCTTAAAGCTCTGAAGATATTTTATTTTTGAAGTTTTCATCATAAATAAGAGTATATTTCACTTGCTTATACAGTGGATATAAGTCACATGCTAGCTCATTCATTTGTATACTTTTTGTTCAATAAAGTATCAGTTAAAAACAAATTTAATTAAAATGAGTCACACAAACAGTACTTTTAAGCATATAAAAGTAAACTAAGGGCCTGGCACGGTGGTGCGTGTCTTTAATCTCAGCATTTGGGAAGCAGAGGCAGGCAGCTCTCTGAGTTCAAAGTCAGCCCAGGTTACATAGTGAGACCCTGTCTCAACAAAACAAATCAAATACAAAAACTAATTAAATTGAATATATTATTAAAATTCATCACATTTGTCTTATAAGCATAATTACATTCTCTCCACATATATTCCTCTTCCACACTCTCAAAATTGTTCAATTGGTCATCCTAGGCTAGTCTCAAATCCATAATTCTCCTGTTTCTGTCTCCTGAGAGACGCAATTACAGGTATGTGACACTATGCCCAGATTCATTTTGCTTTGTAAAATGTAGCTAAAGAAAATATAAAATTCTAGAAATCATGCCCTACTTCATTCCTAACAAACAGCTTTGCCAGAGTCAGACTTTTTGGTTCTACAATTCATCAGCAGAGTGGTTGGAACAAGGCGCCTTGAAAGCATCCATTTCCTAAACTGGAAATGGTGAACACAGCATGCCCACCTTAAGGTACACTGTGGAAGTAAAGTAAGATTACATTTGTTAAACATATCATGCTGCATGCTATCAATTCATATAAATGGAAATTACTATTTTGAAGGAAGAATTTTCTTTAATCCCTGCTACTGAAATGTACATTGAGTGGTGAGCACTGAGATCCCTCAGTTCCAATATTTCGTCAATACAGACAAAGGTCCTGAATTTCATCATGGAGCATCTGATGCCTTCATTTGAAGTCCCTAACTTTAAAAGACTTTTCTTCATATTATGCCAGCAGCCCCATCTCAGCTTAATATGCCCCAAATAGTCAATCATTCAAACAAGCAACACTTTCATCTACAGTTCCAAAGCAGAAAATCCACTCCCCAAATCCAATCCAGTCTTTTGCCCATCAAACTGTGTTGGTAAAAGTGTTCTTCCTTCCCATCCTGCTTTTGTCTTTTTTTTTTTTTAAATAATATTGCTTACACTTCAAAATCAATTATACCAATCACACTCGAATCCATGAAGTTGGTTCGTATTCAAGATGTTGGTAGGTGGTGTATGTGGCACAGAAGAGTGGTTCTGCCCTAAGGTCTACAAAAACTGGAGCTCAGGTCTTCTCTGTGTCTGCTTAGCAGTGGCCTGGTAATACTTTTGGTCAATGCTTTACTAATAAGATGAAGGAAGCACTTTTCCTGTATAGAATATGGAGTTCTTGAGACGACATGGGGAAATCAGGAACATAGAAGCATTTCATTCAAGTGGCTGAGCTATGATCAGGATCATCACAAACAGTCAGAATGAGAATGAGACAGTGTTCAAGATAGAACCAAGATTTGTTTCAGACAATGGATAGATTTAAATGAATTTGGTAAGTCTCTGAGCTCAAACCAGTGATTCCTCCAGATGGGAAATAGCACATAAAGCTGAGGAAAAATTGTAACATGCATGACATGGAGATCCACAAACGGTCAGAAATATGAGGCAGAGAAAATGGATGGCAGAAGCCATTTATGAAAACACAGCTCAAAGACATATTTAAGTTGTATGACATCTCTGTATACTGTCCTTTGGGTTTTACTTCAAGAAATAAAGTGATAAGGGAGAAGAGAGGATTTGGTAGATATGCCAAGTCTTTGAGAAAGCAAGTGGTTGGGTCAACTCTGCATAACCACAGTGACGGAACTTGTAAGGGGATGCTTTGGGCCATACTTCACTCTGAGAATTGGACACAGAGCTAAGCTATAGCCCTTGCTCACAGTTTTTTGGTTTTTTTGTTGTTGTTTTTGGTTTTTTTTTTGTTTTTTTTCAGTCTAATGGAGAAAGTGAGTGTGCTTACAGATGAACCAAATATAGTCTTCCACTTGGTCTTCAATAGTATTTGACCCAACGGACACAATCAGAAAGATGAAGTGAGACATCTCGGTGAGAATTTCTAAATATTAAAAAGAGTCTGGGAGGAAATGATCTCAAATCTATGGAAGCATTCAAACAAAGATGAACTAATCAAAAATGAAATATTTGAAAATATGAGGTTATAACAGAGGACTGCCATGTTCTTTCCTAATGAAGATCCCACGAGTCTCAGAAAGAAACAAGATCCATTCATTAAGCAGGCTCAATATAGCTGAATTTAGTGGCGCATGCCCTCAATTGCAACACTTGGGGTTCAGAGTCCCAGAGAAAGGTGGATGCCTGTGAGTTTAAGGCCAAATTGGTCTGCATAGGAAGTGAATTTAAGGCTAGGCAGGACTACAAGCGAGACGCTATCTCAAAACAAAGAAAAGAAAAAAAGTTTAATATAGAAAGAATAAAATTTCCCAATTTTAAATTGAAGGGAAGACCTGACCAAAAGAGATTACTTTATTAGGCACATGGCATTTCTCTTGTCTATCTAAATAGTCATACATAGCAGCATATAACATCCAGTGACTGGTCTTCTGTTCATAAAATAGATATGGTTTTGAGTCGATGGCTCTTGTCTACTCTTATCTATCCCTATCCTGTATATCCTGTGATCTTGCATGATGTCTCTTTGACAAAGGCCAGAGGCATAATGTTGGTATGGGAAGCAGACCTGGATTTCAGAAACTGGACCATTAATCCAGGAAGCAGACAAACATACTGAGCATGAGTTCATGGCACCTGTCCTGGTCCTGCATGTATTTAACCCCTGTCAGCCCTCCTGCAACAATATGACAAAGAAGGAGGAGAAGAAGGTACAGCCTATGAACTATTCTGAAAACCAAGCCATGTTGCCTGTCCTTTGAGTGGTCAGAAATCATCCTGGTAGTAAAAGTGATGAAGAAACAATAACTATCTTCAAATACCAGTGTTTCTTGACTTCTGGTGAAATTTGGTATTGATTATGTTAAGTCAAAAATACTCTAAATCAGAAAATCATTTAATAAACTGAATCCAGAAATTATAGCCAAGCAATACAACCTAGCATAGAGTTGTGGCTGTTTCCTCTGGTATAACAGGGCTAAGTGAACATTGCAGTTCTCTGTTGCTGTCCAGCATTACAAGAGGAACATGCTACATGCCATTAGCCAGTGAAAGACCTAAATTCTAAATCTCAAGTACACTTTACTCCATGCACAATGCTTTTGCATGGTTGTAAAGGTGAAATAATGTAAGCTGAACTGTCCTGATGAGGGCCTATCTGCATGTGACAAACAGCCATGTGAGGAGAAGGTAAGTGCCCACTGTGTACCAAGCACTGTGCTTCCTAATATAAGATACCATTTAAATGCACTGAGTCATTATCAATAAAGGGAGCTACAGCTATGGCTTGAAAGACTTAAGTGCTGTGTGTTGCTCTGGTTATTTTAGCATGCATCAGGAAACCACAAGCTGTATTTTCCCTCTGGGTCCTCTGTTGGGCATCTCACAGTAGATCAGAGTCTCCAAAAGGAGATAGAACTGCCCAGGCACTCAGGGATATCTATTCACATTAACAGAAGCACAACCACTGCCAGTATGAAAACCTCTATGCCATATACAATTTGGGGGGAAAGATCTTTGTTAGAAAGAATCATTGAGGGAACCTTGGATACCTTGCTTGTCTGTCTAGGCCTTATTTGTTATAAAAGCTATGAATATCAGGCCTCATTCAACACATAGAATCCATGTTTGCTTCATTTCACTACAGTTGAAAATTCAGTATTCAGGAAGTTTATCTTCCTAGGAAATGGCCAGGGTAGGCAGAAGTTCACTTAATGGTTCCATGAAGAGGAACAATGAAAGTGTTCTTCCTGAAGGCTCACAGGGGGCTGAGAGATTACAGATATCTAAAGAGAACCTCCTCTCTTCCCACAGAAAGCAGCACAAAGGCAATTAGAGATGAGTGGGGTACCAATTTGCAGAGTCAACCATCAACATTTTCTGTAACCACTGTCTGGAATCTGACTTCATAACCTTTGTAATATAGGTAATAAGCAGGCATCAGGGCTAAGAGAAAAGGAGATAAATTAGGACTCCCCACCAAACAGGTGAATCATGAAACAGCCACTGCCCCAGCTGCTTCCCTTTATGAGCTCGGCATCATCGATATCTCAGTGGTGGCATGAGGGTGACTTTGTGTGCCAGATGGGGCAAGATAAAAGGCTAGCAGACACACGGAGCCTTGTGTAAAAGCTGGCAAGAACTGTTTTACTGATTTAAAGCAAACTACCTACGGGTATGATCATTTAGTTTTGAACAAGGTCCTTAGATGAGAGCAACTGGGCCATCACAAACCTCAGGAGCATCACCTGGGTGGGTCACTTTTATTCCTAGCAGGAAGGTCTGTTCTCAGTAGGTCTTTAAATGGAGGCTTCATGCTTAATTAATTTGTTCTTTAGAGACAGTTAGAAAAGGAACAGTTTCGAGAACTTGGGGCACCCTTGTCTAAGTAGACTTATATCTTAGCCTATACAAGAAATGAAAAGAACACAGAAGGATTGGATACAGTGGAGTTAAGACAGTTTTAGGTTTTGAGCCATGATTACACGGCTCCAGAGTGTTCAACTAACATTTGGAGTTATTTATCTATGTAATGGGGATTCTAGAACTGAGCCCATGGAATTGTGGGAATCTAGAGAAGAAGCAGGGAGAACACTAGAAACAACATATAAATTCTAAAGTGAATAGACCTTAGATGCAGCCCATGGGCCCAGGAACCCCAAGTGCATTGAGCAAGGGCATCCTCTTTTTCTAGTGGCTGCTGCCCTTGCCTTCAGATCTGAACTCCATCTATGCCTACGGAATTATACAACTTCCTGTTTCACATCATCTCATTTCAAAAGGGAAAAGTTAAATATCAGATTTGGCATTTATTAGCTGCCTGATCTTAGGCAAATACTCTTCAGTACTAGATTTCAGGTTTATGAATTATCTGTGAGATGGAGGTAATCAAACTTCACTCTTAAGCCCAGAGGGTTGTCATGGGAAGTGAGTGACAGTGTGCAGCCATCTACAAAGCTCTATACCAAAATAAATCCCCCCATTCTCTGGAGGCTCAGAGCTCCAAGCTTTGAGCAGTGCTCACAGCAAAAAAGTACAGTCCTGGTAGCCTATTGATATAGGGATCTAGAGTCTGGAAATAAATGGGCGATGCAAGTACAAGGAAGACCAAGGAGCATTCTACAGGCCTCAGAGATGAGCAGGCTGAGACTCCTATTTGCAAATCCACACTAATGGTCATTATAGAGAGAAGTAAATGAGTCAATGGTGGGTTTCCTACAATTCGTTTTTAATCATGTACCCATCCCTCATAAATTTCCTATTCCCTCATACTCCATGTTCAGCACTAACAGAAAAAATAAGGAGACCACAGGAGCATTTCTGAGAAGTGCCATTTCCAAGAGCTTTACAAAGTAATTTCTTGGAGCTAGCCATATCAGAGGAGGCTGTCTTGTGTGTCTGCAGATGTGCCATCTGATATACTTGTTGAACACAACTACAGAACACAGCTCATATCTGCTTCTTTCCTGTTATTCCTCCTTCCCAGATATCATCTAAAGTGTGACACATGAATGTGCTCTCTTCCTCACACTTGTCATGGAAAAATACTCATCCTAGTTTCATAGTGAGTTTGAAGCTAGCATGGGCTACATGGTGAGTTCAAGGCCAATGCTAACTACATAATGAAATATTATCTGAAAAAGAACAGTGGAATAGTCAAAAGAAAAGATAGAAAAAAAATGCTTACTTATCTGTCCCAGGGCTGCTATTAGGATATGTGCTGGTACACACAGAACCACTATTGTAAAGTCACAGCCAGGCAGACATCTGGCTGCCCACAGACTCCAAATCATACTCAGAAATGTGGTGACCCTCTTTTGTGGTCAAAGATAAATCTTGCCTTGCTGTTCTTAATAACCCAGTGCTGGAGCTGTACATGGTAACCCAGGCCCATAATCCCGGCTCTTGGGAGGCTGAGGCAGGATTATCAGAGGTTCCAGACTAGCCTGGGAAGCTTAGTGAGGTACTCACTGAAAGCAAAATATAAAAAGAAGGGGAGAGAATATAGCCCAGTTGTATGGTGCATGTCTAGTATTTGGGAGGCCCCAGGTTAAATCCTCAGAAGAGAAAACAAAATGAACAAAACAGCTCCGAATGTACTGTGTATGAGTTACTTAGCAAGCATTTTCTTAATCAAGTACCCAATTAGGCACACAATAGGGACAAAATCCAGGGAACAAACAGATACTATGGGTCTTAGCTGCCTTTCTAATACTGTGATAAGACACCATGACCAAGAGTTCATTTGAGGTTTATAGTTTCAGCGTGTTAACAGTCCATAAGATCATGCCAGGGAGCAGGGTAACAGGCAGGCATGATATTGGAGTAGTAGCTGAGAGCTCACATCTTAAGACGAAACTACCAGGTGTAGGGGCTAATAGGAATGCTGTAGACATTTGAAATTTCAAAGCATTTGCCAATGACACATCTCCTCCAAAAAGGACACACAGCCTAATCCTTCCCAAATAGTTCCACCAGCTGTTGACCAAGTATTCAAACATATGAGTCTATGGGAGCCATTCTCAAACCATCACAAGCAACTTATCACAGGATGCCATGGAGTTTTATGATCTGCAGTGAGTTTCCTGAAAAGACACATGCAATCCACAAAACAAAGGGTCTCCAAGGTGATGATGAAGTAGGGAATTTCCCCTAATAGCATAGCCTCAGCAAAAGAATAGGTAATGACTTAGTAACAAGGAAAGGGAAACCAGAAACAGTTTTGATAGCCGAAGAATGGCTTGCAGAGCTGTGGTCTTGCTCTTAACAGCAATAGTGGGCCACAGATGATTTTCAACAGAAAACAGGGGTACCATGCATGGGCTTGCTTTTTCAGAAAACTGATCCTTGCTATTGTGCAAGAATAGACCTTGGAGAGGAAATGTGAGCAGAATAGAAGGCAAGAGAGGAAGCTTGGTTGGGGATACTGGCTGGGGAGATAGGACTCAGCTAGGATATGGTGTAACACATAGGGAGAGGAAGGACAAACCAATAATGAGCAGCTATGCAGATGAGAGTGCCATGAGCCAGGAGAGGGGCAGATGCCAAGTTGGCAGAGATGATCATATATAAATGTTTTCCTGTGTGACCACTGATGACATGAAAACATCATGTTCTATATAATGTATCCATATTCATTATCCTGCAAAGTTCTAGGAATAGGAATCGTGAGACATAGGAGAGGGATGGTAACAGGTAGAAAAAAGTAGAGATGTCAGGAATCTTCTATGGAGGAAAAGATTCTAGAAGATAGTACCCATTTTAATGTGCCAGATGGAATTTGTTAAACTGTTACATGTTTTAAATAATAAAAGATTTAACTCAGTTAATAATTGTCCTAGCTTGTTTTCTATGGTTGTGATAAAGACCAAGACCAAAGGCAACTTGGGAAGGAAAGAGTTTATTTAGCTTAAATATCCTGGTCATAATCCACCATTGAAGGGAGACATGAAAGAAACTCAAGGCAGAAACTAAAACAGAGGCCATGGAGGAACACTGCTTCCTGGTTTGCTTTCCATGTCTTGCTCAGTCTACATACTTATACAACCCAGGACCAACTATCTAGAGGGGGTACCATCCCAGTGTGCTGGGCCCTCCCACATCAACTCTTAATCAAGAATATGTTCAAGAGACCAATCTGACAGAGGAATTTTCCCCAACTGAGGTTCTCCTTCCCAAAGAACCCTAACTTGTGTCAGATTGACAAAAATGTAACAAGAACGAAACCAGTATGTAAAATAATAGAGAACTGGTCTGTCTGGATCTCTGTGAGTAGAACCATAGACCCTCTCTATTCATCTCCTGTCATCTGAGGTTCAGGGACTTGGGAAAGCCTTGGGCTCCAGGGGGCACCCTGTCCCTTCAACATCCTAATCATTAATCAACATTAGGGATCACATCCCAGGCCATGTGATCAATAGGATCCACAACTTAGGTACTACATGATCTTAGGATTCAAAGAAAGTGGGATTCTTCAATTTTCAAAACATTAAAAATCAAAACAAAACAAACAAACAAAAACCCCAGGGTTTTACTATGTTTTCTCTAATTCCAAGTCTCTATCAGTCCTCCCACTTCAGTCCCCTAGTGCTGGGACTGTAAGCTCCAGCCGCTGCGTCTGAAAGCACCAAGCATTTATGAGAACCTGACATGTTACAGATGCTACATCCTCCTTCAGTGGCTGGCATTATCCCAGCCCATTTGACAATTAAGTTAGCCAAGCCTGAGACCCAATTACATAGTTTTTCTTTATGTGGAAAACAAATATTTGAAATTAAAATTTAGGAACTGCCCTCACCCAGTTTTTTTTTCTTTTATATCATTCAGATTGGCTTAGAAACAATTATCCTCCCACCCCATTTTCCTCATTTCTGGGATCACAGCCCCGTGCCACCCCACCTGACTCAGTCTGTGTTTCTAAACAAGCCATAAGTGGCTTATTGACTGGGACAAAGGAGGGAGGAAGTGGAGTGAGCAATAAGTGTGGAGGCAGAGGCAGCCCTCTTGGCAGCCCTGCTCCTCCTCCCTCTTTTCCTGTACCTGTGGTGTATACACTAAGACCCTGGGAAACAGTGATTTGCTTTTCACCTTAATTAGTACAGCAATTTGCTAAATTTTGTTTTTACCTTTTTAAAAGTGTTAATCAATTTTAGCTCAGAATAGATTGGAATGGCACACTAATTAGAATAATCCCCCAAATGTAAAATACTGAGCGTCTCAATCAACCTCGGAGCCTGAAATACGTCAAAATCAGAAACTCTAGCCTGCATCAACATGATCAATCTATTTAAAATGTTCCTACTCTGAAATGAAATTATAATGGCTTTGTGGCTCTTAGAAGAATCTATTTGCCAGAATCAACCCCATGCCTATGTGTCTGGTCATTCCCAAGGTGGTTAGAAACAGAAAGCCAGAGTTTTCCTCCAAAGCTACTAGTTCCTCTAACAATAGCAGTACAATAAACCTCCTAGTATGTGAGACACCTACCATGCACCACCTACAATGCATCAGAAAAACAGAAAAAGAAGGCATGTGCTCTCGTCTTCTTACTTCAATAAAGAGGTGCTGCTAGACTCCAATGGCAGGCTCAGCATTTTAACATTGTGACACAATACTGTCATTTACACATTCCTTGTTCAAGATTTATGGAAGTGTTTTACAAAAAATAAGAAAATAAAAATAAATGCAAACACAAATACACACACAACTTATCATGTTTTATGTAAGTTTATATTTTGTGTCATGATGCATTCATAGCTACCTTTGGCTGCATGGGGACTAAGAACTACAGATTAGACATAGTGGTAAGAGCCAAGTGGATAGCAAGTGTCTTGCTCATTCTTGGAAAGGAGAAAGGAAAGTAATGCCATTGACTATAAAAGGATGGGTCAGATGGTGACAAGATATTAGGAAGAGTAAGTTTGATAGAGGGCACAGAATAAGCAAAGGATTGCACCACTGGAGAAGCCACATATTAGGTGTCCTCTAATATTTATAACTAAGTGTTAGGGAGAATTAATAGCAATGACAAGAGATAGATAAGAAGCAGAGTTGGGAGCCCTCGTCAGTGGTCTTTAATTAGACCACAATCTCAATCATCATGCAAACAAGGTGGCATCATTCAAGCAAAGGAATCAGATGACCACATGAATTTTATTGGTTGAAATCTTCCTAATGCAGTATTTATTCAGTGTATTTTTTGGGGGGTATCATCATCTTTCATCAGAAACTCCTACTTACCCCAAGTTGGGATTATAACCTTTCTGTACCTGAAAAACATGCTAGCATGGGCTGCTTATTGATTTGTGTCTTGTGACCAGTAGTTAACTGTGCTTAGAGTTAAGGCAAGGTCTGTCAGACTCTGAGGTCAACATTCACCTCAGTGAACATTCAACCATTCAACCACAGACCATGTTCAGATACATACTGCGGTCAGTGATCTTCAGTTTCTACTGATTTCCTTGGTGGCTAGAATTGCCCAGACCAAAGTAGATTCTGTATTAGATGACCAGTTTTGCTAATATGTGGCTTAATGATAAATTCAGATGAGCACAGTTATAAACTGAACATTTCCTACTAGGAGGTGAGGTCCCTGTTCTTGCTACAGTTAAATTAATGATACACAACCAAAGTTTCCAATGCAGCACACCAGGGAAACTCTTCTTCCTTCCTCCCTTCTTCCTTTCCATACCTTGAGCTCATCAGCATTATAGAAGTCCACACGCACAGCAGGTACCATCCAAGTCTGGAAGAGCGTAGCCAGGATCTGCTCCGCAATAGAATCAGCGATGAGGTGGAAGTGCAAAGGGTTCCGCCTGTGGAGGGGAAAGGAGGATGCCAAAAAAGCATTAAAGGCCTTGAGTCTACTTGCAAATTCACCACTTTCCCAACTGATAATATGTGACAGTGTCACAAGCCACTGTGTAAGTAAATCAGGCATATGGCTCCACAGTGCTTCTTGGTGAGTATATTAGAACTGTAAGGGAAAGAGGACAATTCCCTCAACCTCCACATTTCAGAGCCTAGACAACTAAGCACCATGGAAGGCAAGACCCAATTCTCACATCTGTTATGAAAAAAATCTGGATTCTAAGAATCTGAAGTGGGGCATATTTAACAATTGCATCAATCTTTACATCTGCCAACTTGACATACCAGCATTAATGCAGAAACACAATGACAGCGAGCCATATTTTAAACTGGTGTGGGCAGCTGGCAACATACTTCTCCATTAACTCAAAGATAATATGTGTTTTCTACTTGTTCTTTTCCAAAACAAAGTTATGTTTTCATGCTGGAGTCATCTGGAGCTTCACTGAGGATACCAGCCTGCCTCTTTTGTAGTGGGTCCAAGCCTTGTAGTCACTCAACTGTCTACAGTGACCAGCCCTTACTGGACAGTTCATGACACAAGGGCAAAGATTCTGGGAGCTTTAGTGGTTTGAATATGAAATGTCCTCACAAGGATTTATGTGCTTGAATACTTGGTCCTTGGCTGGTGGCACTGTTTGGGTAGGTAGTGGAACCTTTAGGAGTAAAGTTTTGCTGAAGTAAGTGACTGGGAATGAGTCTGACTTTTTATAGCTTAAGCTCACTTCCTGTTCATGTTTTCCTTCCTGACTACAGAGATGAACAGCTGGCTTTGTGTTCCTGCCTTCCCCTTCAAATGCATCCCCTTGAATTTCATGGCAACTTCAAGCCATTATAAACTATTTCTTAATTAAGTTGATTTTGTTAGGATATTTTCTTACAGCAATGAAACAAGTAAAAAGTACCAAAAATTGGTACCAGGTGAGGGGTTGCAATGTATGCTTTTGAACATAAGCCAGAATAAACCCTTCCTTCCTTAAATTGTTGTATCTCATGTCTTTTGTTGCAACATGAAAAGTAATCAATACAAGGAAAAATAGAAATGAATTCTACATCTAGTTTTGGCTCATCCCACAGTATTTCCTTCTTGAGTCTGATAAATGATAAACCAGCCTGCCTCCATCTTAGGCTTAAAAGCAATTTTATAATAAAGACAAAATAGGTTCATTCCTGTTTATGATTAAACTTTTGTTTCTCAAGGACTAGATTATGACCCACCTGTAACCTTAACTATGAATGCAGCCTATTCCAGGAAACCATGCTTCTGCTTCAAAAGATTATTATGACCATCTATGGCTACCCTGCTATGACTACCTGTTGCTATAACTATGTTGTTATGACCACCTTGCAACTATGTCTTTGTTTCAGGTTGTTATGACTAACTTGTTATGCTTATGCTCTGCTACTATAACCTTGCCTATTGTGCCTGCCAAATTCCCCATTTGGAAACCACCTACCCCTGAGCTGTAAAAACCTTGTCTTCTTCTTTTATTTTTTTTATTTTTTTGAGACAGGGTTTCTCTGTGTAGCTTTGCGCCTTTCCTGGAACTCACTCTGTAGCCCAGGCTGGCCTCGAACTCACAGAGATCCGCCTGGCTCTGCCTACCGAGTGCTGAGATTAAAGGCGTGCGCCACCACCGCCCAGCTAAAACCTTGTCTTCTTCTTGTCCAATGCTGATCTCTCAAACCCTGCTTTTAGGGAGAGACAGCCTGTGTACACAAATAAAAAGGCTTGCTTTAATTAATTTGTCCGTGATGATTTGGCTCAGTGGTCTTTCTCCTTGCATCTTTGGGATTAACAATAAGCACCATTTACTCACCCTCTCTAGCAATAAAAAGAGTCCCATCCATTTCATACAACCCATGTCTTCCACACCCAGTCAATGGTAAATCTACAGAGGCCACTCCACCTAGAAGTTCCAAGTTAGATCCCAGGAGATAAATCTACTGGCTTTGATATATCTTGGATCTGTAAAAAACTAATAGTGAACCTTGGAAAGTTATATTGCTAAGTGTCAACTTTAAAATCTTTAAAATGGGCTTGATTAATAATAGTTCTATGCATGTATGTATGCACGTACATATCTATCTATCTATCTATCTATCATCTATCTATCATCTATCAATCATCTACATCAACTAGACTTAAGTATATGAAGCAAATAAAACAGATACCATATGAAGGTCAAGGACTTTGTTAATGATGGCTGTCAAGATCATACCCAACCATCACTGATATCTCATGAATATTTACTTTTTCTCCATGACTATTGCCTCCTCCAACATATATTTCATTCTATAAATCCTATGATCTCTCTAAAATGATGTCATAATCTGCTGTCCACTGTGTAATATGTTAAGATCTATGCTCCCATGTTGTGCTAACAGGAATTTTAAAGAGTTCACCTTATCCTCCACTTTATTTTCATGTCATTATAGTCCTTCCTCCAACTCTGGCTGTTTTCTGTTCCATATCCACATATGACCCTCTCTTGTTCTTTCCACACAATAAGCTGCATAGTCATAAACTCAGGGCAGCCTTCTTCAGTCATCCTAACCAAAACAGCCCCATATCCTCCCACTATGTTCCATCCCAGGTCCCTGCTTGGTACCATCCTCACAATAGTTAGCAGTGCTGATGTTTGTTCTCAGATGTAGCTATGTCTTCTATCTCTGGGATAATGTGAGCTGTCTGAGGCAAGGCTTTCATGTTTTCATAAGTAATTGTCCTTGTTTCCTTTCACTGCCTTAGTATGGCTTGCAAAGTACATGGCCTAATGCAGCTCAAGAAATGCACTATGTGCTTTTGCAAGCTTGTGTTCCTGT
Source organism: Peromyscus nudipes (assembly GCA_902168325.1). Lineage (NCBI taxonomy): Eukaryota > Metazoa > Chordata > Mammalia > Rodentia > Cricetidae > Peromyscus > Peromyscus nudipes. The sequence continues at coordinate 5,805 of CABHPH010042666.1, read as the reverse complement.
TGGCAGCTTTTCCTGAACCATCAACTCTCTACTGGAATCACTACCTTCTGTCTTCTGCTCCAAAGATAGTACAATGACTGAAGAAGCTACTCATAAATATAGGAACACCCTACATCTACTGAATAAAGACTGGACTTTGGGAGCTCCATTTTGTTAATAATCTCCAGATTTTTCTCAAACTTGCTTACACAAAGAATTACTTTGTCTTGTTTAATGAAAGAATAAGTGAATCAACTAAGACCAAGATGACCCAAATTCCATCACAGTTTGACAGAATTAACTGGAACTTAACTATTGAGAAGCATTTTGAAGGAAATGGAGGAGGGACTTCTTCAACACTGGGTTATGTAACTAGTTTATGAAATTAGAGTTTAGTTGCTATGCTTAGGCAATTAAAGGGCAGGCTCCATAGTGGATCATGTGCTAATCGCACAACACATGTCAAGCTTCCTCTGCAACTGTAAGACATATTAAGTATGAGTCTTTTCTACCAAATAATTGAAACTTATATTTAAGACAAGGAATTAAAATCTTTTTATCTATCACAACATTTTAGAATTGTTTTATTTTTCAAATATTTAACATGCCCACCAAACAAATAAACAACAACAAAAAACAAAACAAACAAAAAAACAGCACAATCTTTATCTACACTAAGGCTACATTCTAGGAATTTCATGGCCTGGTGTAGCTGGAAGTTTTTCTGTGTCCGGGCTGTGGTCGGGACAAATCTCTCTTACCCACGTCCTATACCTGCTTGGTCCCAAATAAACACACAGAGGTTTATATTATTTTCAAACTGTATGGCCTAATGGCTCAGGCTTCTTGCTAGCTAGCTCTTACATCTTAAATTAACCCATTTCTACAAATGTATACTTTGCCATGTGGTCTGTAGCTTACCGGTACTTTTACATCTCGCTTTTCCTGGCAGTGACTAGCAGCATCTCTCCTGCCTCTCCTTTCTCTTCCTGTCTATCCTCAATTTCCTGCCTAGCTAAAACCTGACTTGCCATTGGCCAAATGGCTTTATTTATCAACCAATCAGAACAATACATATTCACAGCGTACAGAAAGACATCCCACAGCAGCCTGGAACCTGAAACTTTTGCCCTTGAAGTAGTGACTCCTTTCCCTTCCTCCTCCATTTTCTGTGTGCTGATTCTTTTAAGACTGGCCAGTTGAATAAGACTGTGAGGTAGGACCCCAGCCAATAGTGAAGAAAGAGTAAACACCTGAGTTAGAATAAATACCAAGTGTACCTCTTGTAGATGTGCTTGCTCTTTACAGCACTCTCTGGGTCAAAGGGATAAAATTTTGCCTTCTCCAGATATTTCAATTGGAGTGGTGTTCTCATTCTTTGTGACCCCAAAATTATTTCATACATAAGGAGGAATAACTCTACTTCTATGGATAGAACTTGTATAGGATATGTGAAGTCCTTACTGGCTCAGGCCTCCATGTGCTAAAAATGTCCAGTCTCAATAAATACTACTTCAATCTTCATCTAGTTCCTGCAGTACATCCATGGGGCAAGGTAGCACAATGTTTTAGCCCCTTGCCTCTCAGGAGTTCTTTCTTACTTTTCCTTAATAAACCTACATTTGTTCTGCTTAGCCTTTTCCTTGCTTACTATATTTCCTTATTCTTCTTAAGGCATAAGATAATAAACATTGGTTGGGGTAACTTTGTTGACCACTGACTGATCTTCAGACATCCCAGCTCCCCATGGTAAGCTCCCTTATAGCCAAGAAAGGCTATGCTGTTCTCAAAAAAACGACACATCACTTAGACTTGTCATCTAAAGCAGAAAGAAGGAAAGGGAAGGAAGGATAAACTAGACTTCACTGTCTTGTCTGTCCTTGCTCACTACAACATGTAAGGTACAACAGGATGGTCACTTGCAGATGCAGAAGAAGGTTCCCTTCAGCCTGATCATGATGGCACCTTCATCTCAAGCACCTCAAAGCCCAAGACTACATGTAATAACTCTGTTTTACTTAAGACAAAAAAGGAAAAGAAAATAAATAGAACTTTTGTGCTTGGAAGGACATCAATAAAGTAAAAAACATTACTCGGAGTAGGAGAATAATATCTGCAAGTGAGTAGCTGATGAGGGATTTGTTAGGATGATAAAGATCTTTTACAACTCCAAGAGGAAAAAAAAAAAGGCAAGTAAACCAATTAAAAATCCCAGAAAGGCTCTGAATCACCAGTTCTCAAGACAGATTTACAAATGGTCAATAAGCACATGAAAAGACTCAATCTCATTAATCCCCAGGGAAATGCAAACTGTAAAACCACAATGAGATGGCTCTGCACACCCACTCACATGCTTAAAATAAAAAACATGACAATAGCTTGGCTAGGGAGGACTCTGAGCCAACAACCATTACTGATGGAATTGTCAAAAGATGTAGGTTATTTGGGAGGCAAGGAGTTGGGAAATTTCTCAAAAACATAAAATAAAATGAAAATTAGTACAGAAATACTATTTCTGAGGTACTCAGCAATTTTTCTCCTAGTTACATGTGAAAAAGTGTTTTGTATATATATTTACATATATATGTAGATATAATAAATATGAAAATACAGTTGTCTGTGCTCTAGAAAATAACTCTCCACTCAAGCAAGCAACCCTAATTAAACTCAGTGGGTAAAAAAAAAAGGACAGAAAGAGACAGGGAAGTGATGAGTTGAGGTTTTGTTTTTGCTGTTGGTTTTTGCTTGTTTTATTTTTAAGCAGTGGAGCTTTTCCAGACTCTTGGTGAGCTGAACTCAGGGAGCTAGGGTAAAGAATAGAGGTAGAAGCATGCCCTTGTCTCCTTCCTTAAGACTTAAGCCAACCAAGGAGGTCCAAAACCTGGCTAGGGTAGCTTGCCTATGAGGGTGGGTTCACCTTAAGATAATACTATTTTTCTTCCCAGAATTCATGCTTTTGAGTGCAGTCCCTAAGATCTCCCATTAGGTTCAGTTTGGCTGGGACTACCTGCTTGTCTGAATCCTGATTCAGACTGGCATATTTCTTATTCTTTTCTTTTTTCTGTCATTTTCTTTCAGGTGCTGACTAGCTAGTGGTGGTGCTAAGTGTGTTTTTAAACTCTCTAATTAATGCTTTGGACTTTCTTATGCTTTTTCTAAAGCTCCACTCCTGCCACGGGGCTTCCTGAAGACATAGGATCACCTCCAAGCCAGTTTATCTTAACAAGTTTCCTACTTCATGTAGCTGCAAGATTTACAGTTTGCTTGCCCTGGAGTTTTCCTTTGAACTCTAATAAATTGTTCTCAAGCTTCCATTTGAGTTCATTGTTTGTCCTTGAACTTCTGTTTATGCTGGTTCTTAAATTCTTTTATTAATGAGACTAAGAACACCAAGAGGTGTTACAGAATATTGGTACACTGTGTGAAGATGTGCTGCTGTGATTGGTGAAATAAGAAGTTGAATGGCCAATAACCAGGCAAGAGAGATAGGCAGGAAATTTGGGCACAGAGAGGAAGAGAAGATAATCTAGGCACACAGGAAAAGCCATTAAGATGTGAACAAGTCAGACACACAGAATGGGAGAGAGGTAAAAGCCACATGGTAGAACATAGACTAATAAAAATACAAGTTAATTTACCTTATAAGAGTTAGGGGAACAATCCTAAGCTAATGGCCAAGCTTTCACAATTAATAAGTCTCTGTATTATTTGTGAAATGGCAGACTCAAAGAAAAATCTGATGACAAAGATGGGACTCCAGTTTTCTATGTATCACATGATGGCTTTGCTGTGACTCCCTAAGATCTCTTTTTTTTTTTTTTCCCGAGACAGGGTTTCTCTGTGTAGCTTTGTGCCTTTCCTGGAACTCACTCTGTAGCCCAGGCTGGCCTCGAACTCACAGAGATCCGCCTGCCTCTGCCTCCCGAGTGCTGGGATTAAAGGTGTGCGCCACCACCACCTGGCCCCTAAGATTTCTAAGACACTTTTCCCCCTGCATTTTTGCTTCTTTAATTGACAGAGAATATGAACTCATGCTTGCACCCCTAGAAAGCATAACTAGGTTGCATAAAGGTCACTGGTCATGGAGGTCCTGATAAGCCAGTGGATCCTGAGGTTTTTGTTTCTTGTCTATGAAGAATAAGGAAACATGGGGTGAACAGAAAATTAAAAAAAAAATTAAAAAAAGACTAGATTTATTAAGGAAAAAAAGAGGAGGAGATCTGAGGGAGAATAACTTCGTTTTGCCCCATCAAGTGACCTTTTATGAGTATTATAGTAGGAACTGGATGGAGACTTAGGAGATATTTATATCAATGGATCATTTTTGAGTATATCATGTGCTGAACCAGTAAGCTGCATACACCATCTTAACATGTTTCCTTAGACAAACCAAGGAAGTGATCATTCTTTACTCATCCAATTAGGACAGTGGTCATGTATTCTGGTCTCTTAGGCCATTTCCAATTCTTTTAACTTATTTTGTAGGCTATTGATTTGGTCACTTTCAACTTTACTGGCTCATGAGCTACTGTAGAAATTGCCTTTACTTCCTTTGTGGTACTAACTCCTCTCTTAAAAATAGAAGGTAATTTTGTTGAGAAGGGGTTCAGCAAAAGGCAGGGACAGGGCAAAGAGGATAAATTGACTGCATATGATTAAAATACACATATATTAAAATAATCATATATGAAATTGTCAAAGAACAATAAATAAAAAGTAAACAGGTATATATACAAAAGCTTATACATAATTATTCTTAGTAGACTCACTCCTAATAGCCAAGAAGTAGTAAATACCAAAACGGCCATCAACAAATGATAAACACAGAACAATACATTCATACAAAGGGACATTAGTACACAATAAAATGGAATGAAGTATTAGCACATGCTATATCATGGAAGAATCATGAAACTTCATTAGAAGGGAGAGAAGTCAGTGAGAAAGACTAAATATCACATGATACACATGGCAACAAAATGTCCAGACTAGGCAAATCTACAGACAGAGAAGAGATTAATAACTGGTGATGTGAGTGACTACTAATAGATATGGGAGCATCCTTGGGGGACAATGAAAAGGGCATAATATTCAAGAGTGGTGATGGCTAAATAATGGCAAATTTATTGGCAATACTGAATGTTTCCCTTTCAAAGTACAGTTACATTATAGGAATATTCTCACACAAATAGTTTGCTGTCTGAAAATGGAAGGCTAGTCTACTCTCTGAGTGTGTGAGTGGGTTAGCCTGTATGCTCAGATGTTCTAGATCCTTCACTGCACTGGGAACACTGGCCTGAATGACACTTAGCTTACGAAATAGGAGACCGTACACATGTCCAGGCTGGGGTGTACCAGGAGGTATGTCCAGTTCTGAAGATCACAGGAAACAGCCTGATAATGCTCATGGTTAATGAAGATCTATAGCTCAAGATTAACTAATACAGGAAATGATTTTATCTTCTACACAGGTAGCTTCTGAGTCTTTTACCTTTGGCTTCTACTTCAGGAAGGTAAGAATGGATTTTAATGATAGAGCCTTGCAAATACCACAATCTGCCAGAGGCTGTGAGCTTCTGCTTTCTCTTTTGTTTTAAGGAAATGGAGCACCATTTGGCTAGATGTAAGAACACATTTACAGCAAAGGAAATTTTGCAAAGTGAAGTTAATAAAAACTCACTCACAAGGGATAATCTTCTCAATATACAATTTAAGGCTATTTAGTTTTAAAATGGTATCATATCTAAGCTAGATTTTTTTTTTTGCACCAGTCACTAGTTATGTGTGTGTGTGTGTGTGTGTGTGTGTGTGTGTGTGTGTGTGTGT
>CABHPH010042663.1:0-12690 GCA_902168325.1 Peromyscus nudipes | reverse complement strand
GGGGGGGGTGCCCCAAGAATTGGCTTAATGCTACCTTTGTATTCAGGGAGAAGAAGATCATTGCTTTTGTTGAACACATATGGATTGACCTGCCATATTCCAAAGGTAGGTCCAATTCATTCTCACAGAGATGGCCCTGACTAAAGTAAATGAGTCACAACACAGAACCAAAAGTCATGAACCTGGGAAAGGAATATGGAGGAAGGAGCAGACTGTGAAAGTGTTCGTGGGGAGATAATAGATGGTAGAAGTATCAAGTAACTAGAATGTGTTACCCATATGCATGGAATTATCAAGAACCCACCTTAATTTTAAAAAACAACGTAGTAGCAGACCAGCCCCCAGCTCCCATCAGGCCTAGAGCTCCCATCTGGACCAGAGGTGAGTGTCTGGGGTCATACCCAGGGAGGCCTGCCCCTAGGTCCCATCTCTGGGCACCAGCCATCCCGGGAAGATCCGCCCAACATGGCGCCAGAAAGGGAGAACTCTCATTGGACCAAGAGCCATAATTGAACCAAGAGTAAACTCAGGAGAGAGGGAATCTGCCAGCCCTGATTAGAACAAGAGTGGCTTTCTGAGAAGCAGAATCTGCCACCTCCAATTGGAGCAAGAGAGGCTTCCTGAAACGCTGAATCTGTCAGCTCTGACTGGACCAAGAGCCCTGATAAGACCAATTCATTAGGAGATGGGCAGACATCAAGGCAGAAGTACATACAACAAAATAAAGAGCAATTCAGCATCACCAGAACATAGCCCTCCTCCAACAGCAAGACCTGAACATAACAAAATGGAAGAAGCAGAAGAAAGCAACCTTAAGAATAGCATCATGAAAATGCTAGAGGCTTTAGAAGAAGAAATCAAAAATGAAATTGAGGAAAAGACAAACAAAAAAGTGGAGGAAATCAATAAAGAACATGAAAAGTCAAACAAAAAAATGGGAAGAACGCTATAAAAAACTAGAGGAAAACGCAAATAAAGCAGAAGAAAACAATAAATCCCTGGAAGAAAACCATGAAAAAGCAATGAAACAGGTGAGGGAAAAAGTTCAAGACCTGAAAGGGGAAATAGAAACAATGAAGAAGACACAAACAGAGGGAATTCTGGAAATAGAAAATCTGAGTAAACGAACAGGAAACATAGATGCAAGCATAACCAACAGAATGTCAGAGATGGAAGAGAGGACCTCTGGTGTAGAGGAAATTGATTCATCAGTCAAAGAAAATACCAATGCCAACATAATTATAACACAAAATGTCCAAGAAATCTGGGACACCATGGAAAGACCAAACCTACAAATAATAGAGATAGAGGAAGAAGAAGAATACCAACTCAAAGGCACAGAAAATATATTCAACAAGATCATAGAAGAAAACTTTCCCACCTTAAAGAAGGAAATGCCAATGAAGATACAAGAAACCTATAGAACATCAAACAGACTAGACCCCGAAAAAAAAGTTCCCTCTCCACGTAATAATTAAACAACTAAATGTACAGAATAAAGGAAGAATATTAAGAGCAGCAAAGGAAAAAGACCAAGTGACTTATAAAGGCAAACCCATCAGAATAACACCCAGTTTCTCAATGGAGACTTTGAAAGCCAGAAGGAACTGGACAGATGTAATATAGACACTAAGAGACCATGGATGCCAACCTAGACTAATATACCCAGCAAAACTTTCAATCATCATAGACAGAGTGAACAAGACAATCCAAGACAAAGCCAGATTTAAACAATACTTATCCACAAACCCAGCCCTACAGAAAGCACTAGAAGGAAAATTACAACCTAAGGAAGTCAGATACACCCTCAAAAACACAGGCAATAGATAACACCACAGCAGTAAACCCCAAAGAAGAGAAGTATGCACACTACCACCAAAAAATAACAGGAATGAACAACCACTGGTCATTACTATCCTTTAATATCAATGGAATTAATTCACCTATAAAAAGACACAGGCTAAAAGAATGGATATGAAAGTAGGATCCATCTTTCTGCTGCATACAAGAAACACACCTCAAATTCAAAGATAGACACTACCTAAGAATAAAAGGCTGGGAAAAGACTTTCCAATCAAATGGTCTTAAGAAGCAAGCGGGTGTAGCCATCCTAATATCCAGAAAAATAGACTTCAAACTAAAGTCAATCAAAAGAGATCAACAAGGGCATTACGTACTCATCACAGGAAAGATCCACCAAGATGAAGCTTCAATTCTGAACATTTATGCACCAAACACAAGGGCACCCACATATGTAAAAGAAACATTAATAAAGCTTAAATCACATATAAAACCCCACACATTAATAGTGGGAGACTTCAACACCCCACTTTCACCACTGTACAGATCTGCCAAATCAAAACTTAACAGAGAAATAAAGGACTTAACTGATGTTATGATTCAAATGGACTTAATCAATATCTACAAAACATTTCATCCTAACAAGAAAGAATATACCTTCTTCTCAGCACCCCATGGAACCTTCTCTAAAATCAACAACATACTTGGCCACAAAACAAATCTCAACAGATACAAAACAATTGGAATAACCTCCTGCGTTCTATCAGATCACCATGGTTTAAAGTTAGATATCAACAACAACAAAAAACTACAGAAAGCCTATAATCTCATGGAAACTGAATAATGCTCAACTGAATCACCAATGGGTTAAGGAAGAAATAAAGAAAAAAATTAAAGACTTCCTAGAGATCAATGAAAATGAATATACCACATACCCAAACTTATGGGACACTATGAAAGCAGTGCTAAGAGGGAAATTCATAGCACTAAATACCCACATAAAGAAGTTGGAGAAATCTCACACCAATGACTTAACAGCACACCTGAAAGCTCTAGAACAAGAAGAAGCAAAGTCTCCCAGGAGGAATAGACGCCAGGAAATAATCAAATTGAGAGCTGAAATCAATAAAATAGAAACAAAGAGAACAATAAAAAGAATTAATGAAACAAAGAGTTGATTCTTTGAAAAAATCAACAAGATAGACAAGCCCTTATCCAAACTAACCAAAAGGCAGAGAGACAGCATCCAAATTAGCAAAATCAGAAATGAAAAGGGAAACATAACAACTAACACTGAGGAAATCCAGAGAATCATTAGGTCATACTTCAAAAATCTCTACTCCCCAAAACTGGAAAATCTATAAGAAATGGATAATTTTCTGGATAGGTACCACATACCTAAGTTAATTCAAGACCAGATAAACTATTTAAATAGTCCAATAACCCCTAAGGAAATAGAATCAGTCATTAAAAATCTCCCAACCAAAAAAGCCCAGAACCAGATGGTTTGAGCGCATAATTCTACCAGATCTTCAAAGAAGAGTTAATACCAATACTCTTTAAATTGTTCCACACAATAGAAACAGAAGGAACATTAGGCTACGATTACCCTGATTCCTATGCCAAACAAAGATGCAACAAAGAAAGAGAACTACAGAACAATCTGCCTCATGAACATTGATGCAAAAATATTCAATAAAATACTGGCAAACAGACTCCAAGAACACATCAAAACAATTATCCACCATGATCAAGGAGGCATCATTCCAGGGATGCAAGGGTAGTTCAACATACAAAAGTCTGTCAATGTAATACAGCATATAAACAAACTGAAAGAGAAAAATCACATGATCATCTCACTAAATGCTGAAAAGGCATTTGACAAAATCTATCACCCCTTCATGATAAAGGTCTTGGAGTGATCAGGAATACAGGGAACATACCTAAACATAATAAAGGCAATTTACAGCAAGACAACAGCCAACATCAAATTAAATGGAGAGAAACTCAAAGCAATTCCACTAAAATCAGGAACAAGGCAAGGCTGTCCGCTCTCCCCATACTTATTCAATATAGTACTTGAAGTTCTAGCCAGAGCAATAAGACAACATAAGGAGATCAAGGGGATACAAACTGGAAAGGAAGAAGTCATGCTTTTGCTATTTGCAGATGACATGATAGTATACATGAATGACCCCAAAAATTTGACCAAGGAACTGATACAGCTTATAAACACCTTCAGCAACATAGCAGGATACAAGATTAACTCAAAAAAGTCAGTAGCAGCTGGTCTTGTTTCCTCAGACTGGAAGCTTCTGTGTCCTCATCCCAATGGCTCTCAGCTGAATTGCTACTTGAAAGCCTGAAAGCTTAACCAGCCAAATGCTTAACCAGACAAATGCCTTGAGTTTCTGGTCCTTACGTATTATATACCTTTCTGCTTTCTACTACCACTCCCTGGGATTAAAGGCTCGCTTTCTGGGATTAAAGGCGAGTGTCACCATGCTTGGTGGTTTCCAATGTGGCCTTGAACTCACAGAGATCCAGAGGGATTTCTACCTCTGGAGTGCTAGGATTAAAGGTGTGAGTGCCATCATTTTCTACCCTTTGTATATAGTGGCTGTTCTCTCTCTGACCCCAGATAAATTTATTAGGGTGCACAATATTTTGGGGAACACAATACCGCCACAAAATGGTGCTGGCATAACTGGATGTCAACATGTAGAAGGCTGCAAATAGATCCATATCTGTCACCTTGCACAAAACTTAAGTCCACATGAATCAAAGACCTGAACATAAATCCAGTTACTCAGAAACTGATAGAAGAGAAAGTAGGAAGTAGTCTTGAACGCATTGGCACAGGAGATCACTTCCTAAATATAATACCAGTAGCACAGACACTGAGAGAAACAATCAGTCCAAGGGACCTGTTGAAACTGAGAAGCTTTTGTAGAGCAAAGGACATGATCAACAAGACAAAGCGACAGCATACAGAATGGGAAAAGATCTTCACCAACCCCACATCTGACAGAGGGCTGATATGCAGAATATATAAAGAACTCAAGAAATTAGACATCAAAACGCCCAACAGTCCAATTAAGAAATGGGCTATAGAGCTAAACAGAGAATTCTCAACAGAGGAAGCTCAAATGGCTGGAAGACATTTAAGGAATTGCTCAACATCCCTAATCATCAGGGAAATGCAAATCAAAATGACTCTGAGATACCACCTTACACCTGTCAGAATGGCAAAGATCAATAACACTGAAGACAGCTTAAGCTGGACAGGATGTGGAGCAAGGGGAACTCTCCTCCACTGTTGGTGGGAATGCCAGCTTGTACAGCCACTTTGGAAATCAATATGGTGCTTTCTTAGAAAATTGGGAATCAATCTCCCCCAAGACCTAGCTATACCACTCCTGGGCATATTCCCAAGGAATGTTCAATCATAAACAAGGGCACATGCTCAACTATGTTCATAGCAGCATTATTTGCAATAGCCAGAACCTGGAAACAACCTAGATGCCCTTCAACCAAAGAATGGATAAATAAAAAGTGGTACATATACACAATGGAATACTACTCAGCAGAGAAAAACGACATCATGAGTTTTGCAGGCAAACGGATGGATCTAGAAAAAATCATCCTGAGTGAGGTAACCCAGACTTAAAAAGATACACATGGTATGTACTCACTCATAGGAGGATATTAGATGTAAAACACGGAATGACTAGACTGCTACTCACAACTCTAGGAGGCTACCTAGTAAAGAGGACCCTAAGAAAGACACAGGGACTGCCCAGTGACAGAGAAATGGATGAGATCTACATAAGCAAACTGGACTTAAGGGGGGGGGGCGGTAATGAATGGCAAGGGTTGAGGGAAAGAGAGCTTAGAGGAGCGGGAGATCCCAGCTGGATCAAGCACAGAGAGGGAGAACAAGGAAAGAGAAACCATGATAAATGAAGACCCCATGGGAATAGGAAGAAGCAAAGTGCTAGAGAGGTCCACAGAAATCCACAAAGATACCTCTACAATAGACTACTGGCAATGGTCGAGAGAAAGCCCGAACTGACCTACTCTGGTGGTAGGATGGTCAAATACCCTAGATGGTCGAACCCTAACTGTCGTGCTAGAACTCTCATCCAATGACTGAGGGAAGCGGATGCAGAGATCCATGGCCAGGCCCCAGGTGGAGCTCTGGGAGTCCAATTGGCAAGAGAAAGGAGGGATCATATGAGCGAGAGATGTTGAGACCATGATTGGAAAAAACACAGGGACAAATAGCCAAACTAGTGGAAACACATGAACTATGAACCAGTAGCTGAGGAGCCCCCAACTGGATCAGGCCCTCTGGATAAGTGGGACATTTGATTAACTTGAACTGTTTGGGAGGCCCCCAGGCAGTGGGACCTGGACCTGTCCTTAGTGTATGAGCTGGCTGTTTGGAGCCTGGGGCCTATGCTGGGACACTTTGCTCAGCCTGAGTGAAGGGAGGAGGGGACTGGACCTGCCTCAACTGAATCTACCAGGCTGAGCTGAATCCCCAGGGAAGTCCTTGCCCAGGAGGAGATGGGAATGGGGGGGTGGGCTGAGGGGAGGTTGGGGGGGGGAGGGAGGACAGGGGAATCCATAGCTGATATGTAAAATTAAATTAAATTCTAAAATTAAAAAAAAAACGTAGTAGAGTGAAAAAAATCTTTGGCCTTCATACGGTAAAAAAGTAAACAGACACATTAATATTTTGGCCAATAATAACAACAAAGTAAGGGGGAAAATAGACAAATATTTAACCAGACAGTTATTTTGGATTCTGTGAAATTTCATTTCAATCCATATGACTAAATATTTCCTCCACTTTCTTCTCTTAGATGATCACCTGCCATGATATTAGAAACAAAGACAGACAGACTGAAGACATGGTTCAGGAGTTAGCAACACTAGCTTCTCTTGCAGAGGTCCCAAGTTCAATTCCCAGCACTCTCATGACAACCCACGATTGTTTATGACTCCAGTTACAGGGTATCTGAGGCCTCCTCTGGCCTCTGTAGGCACCAGGCATGGCCATGGAACACAGATCTCCATGCAGACGAAACACTCATGCACATTAAATAAAAATTAAAAAGAAAAAAAACAGAAATGAAGAAAATGAACAAAAAATGAACAAATGAGCAAAAAGCAGTTCAGAGGGATGAAAGACTAAGGAGAAGACAGAGGTGAAGAGAAGAAATGGGGGAAAGTAAGAGATGGAGGAACAGAAATACCTATGTTTCTACAGCAACATTTTTAAAATACTAAATTTAAAAATAATTTATATCTATTTCTACCTTTTATCATTTATCTAACCATTCTGCACCTATATACTCTACACATTTGGTCTATAGCCTAGGTATTAATAATTACAAGCCTCTGAAAAATGCTTTACAAATTTTGACAAAGAAATTCTATGGCATTAAAACATTTTAAATCAAGACTTGAATTTCCAGAGTATCTTTGTTTTATATTATCAGAAAATCATAACAAATAAAAGCATAGGCAATCCAATTGCTCTTTATATTGGATGCTTGAAAAGCACCTCTAACATCCTTTACACATTAATGTTTAATTCCATCCTGAGCTCTCTATTTATTTTAGAATCAGCTTCAGTGTGTGTGTGTGTGTGTGTGTGTGTGTGTGTGTGTGTGTGTGTGTATGTGTGTGTGTGTGTGTTTTCCATTTGTTGAATTCTAGGAGAAAGCTGTCTTGAAATAAAATTAGATCAATGAATTTCTATTGAAGATAAAACCTTGATAGCTAAATAATTAAAGCTTTAGTTTTCTCACCTAAAAAACTCTCTACTCAAAGCTGAAGTACATACAGATTAACTCCAAGTTACTAAAAAATGACCATCGAACTAGAGATGTAATTTAACAGTTTAACAGTTTAACACACTGTCTTGTCTTGGTAAATTATTGGAAAAATAAGTAGTAGATAGACCTCCGGTACATGCTGTCACTGTTCTGTTAAAATCATAATTAAACATGAAGAAAACTAAGAAAGCTAATGTTAAACTTTTCTCCCAGAATGGCTCCAGCCACCCTTTAACAAACTTTTTTTTTTCAGAAATGTAATCATACCTATTTTCCAATATTTAAGGAAAGGATAAGAAGTAAATTATTGAGAAAAGAAATCCAATTATTTCCATTCTTATTTATGTTTCCACTGATAGTCATCAACTCATATATTTTTGTCAGACTTTGAGTGTTAATTAAACTTTGCAAATAAATTAAGTAGGCAAGAGAACGTAATGCCTTTTGTAGAAATTAATAAGGAATTTCTTCCTGAGAATGTTTTATTACTACTATGATCATTATTTTCCTATTAACAAGTTGGTCACATTAATTGTCCTTGCTTCCACTGTGCTGTTATATTACAGATTGTATGATATTCCTCATGTTGCAATACTGAATTACTAAGCTATTATTTTTGGTTATAGGGTAAGTCCTCGAAAGGGACAAGTGTTTGTGTTTGCATCTCCATGTGTTCCGTTGAAAACCAGGTCACTTACGATGCTTTTGTTTTTGTCAAGTAAAAAATGAATGTTATACCACAGCTTCCTTGAAGATCCAAACTATTAGACAGCCATTTATAACTGCATTAACTTTTAACCTATATATGGAAATCCTATTTGGTCTTTGAGTTTCTGTCTTTGGATAGTATAATATTCCTAATAGCATGTCTCACTATTGTCTTGGATTTTGTTCGATTGTTTTATTCTCCTGCTTCTGCATTCTGAATCATATAAGATTTATATATAAGTTTAGAAAACTAATGATCTGATTTTTTGTTTTTCCTTTTTTTTATTTGTTTTACTTTGTTTTGATTTGAAACAGTAATATCAGAATGTAGTCCAGGCTGTCCTGGAATCAATATCGCCCTGCCCTGGAGTCTAACAGGTGCTGAAATTTCAAGCAAATGCCACATATACAACAGGAGTTAAGTGTTCAAGATAAAACTGTAGCATGAACTGATCCACTACATAAAATATTTCCCATTATATTCCAATTTAAATATGTGCCCAGTATGACTGTTTGTAAAGTTATTGTTAACATTATACCATTAGTATATTATAATCCAAAACTGTCCCATAAAAATTTAGATTTATGGAGTATATTAAATGCATATGGAATATATTAAATAATTTAAAAATTGGGGGAATTGAATGCTTTATAAGTGATTGTGATATTATATTTATCTAACATTTCTGTGGAAATAATAGTTATTTTTCTGTTGCTGCAATAGAGTACTATAGCCAAAAACAACTTAAAAGAGAAAGGAAATTACTTTGGCTTGCACTTCTGGAAAGCACAGACTCTATCACCTCAGAGAAGGCACAGTGGCAGTAGTGTGAAGCTGGCCTTGCCATCAGGAAGCGGTTTGGTCACATTCCATCCACACCCAGGAGCCTGACAGAGAGGACATAATACAAAGCCAGGCTGTACAGCATCAAAGCCATCTCCCAGTGACACACTTCCTCCAGTAAGGCTTTACCTCAAGGGACCCCATAAATTTCTGAAACTGAGACCAAGTAATTAAATAGACAAACATATGAAATGTATTCTTTTTCATTCAAACCACAGTGACTATGTCAACAAAGACAAATTGTCCTTACAGGCGTTAGGCATTTTATATTTTATATAAGGTACATATAAATATATATAATGTAAGACTTTATTACATATTGCAAAGAAAAAAATCCAAAACACTTAGGTGAAATGAAACCAAGTTATTTCAATATAAAATACAATATTGAAAATAAGTGTCCTAAACTGGCATGTGTTCATATTAGATGTATTTTAAACACTGAAAACATTATGGTAACATGCTTTTAGGAACAACAATGACTGAGAATTCACACAAATTTTAAAAAGTCACTTTCAGATTTAGTTCATACAATGATACATATAAAATAAACCACAATGTTGTATGAAGATTAGAAAACTTTATTCTGAAATAAAAATACTGACTGAGTATATTGATGAATGGTATCTAAGTGTATGTGCATATTTTCCTAATAATCCATGATTCACAGGATGAAGGACTTGCATTTTATGTACTTTTGATATTGCTAGTAAAGTTAAAGATAATCATGCTAACATTATAAAAACTTCGTCTTCTGAAAAAGTCAAATTCCTACATAATAGTGTTAAAGAAATACTCGGGTTTTTTTGTTTTGTTTTATTTGGGGGGGTTGGCTTTTTGTTTTTGTTTTTGTTTTTGCTGACATGTTAAAATAAGGAGTATATTCACTTGGGATTTTACAGTAGTCTTTGTATATGAGAATACTGGGTTTATTAGAATACAAGGAGTACATGATTTATTTTTCTTTCTTTTCATCTGTGTATATCATGGGCACATTTAATGAAAAATATGCATGCAAGTGGTACTTAGTTCATTAATAAATAGAACCCAATGGGCTACAAATATGCCACTTCTATGTGTACTTTTAATATAGCAGATATTCATGTTACAGAAAAATATATTTAATGTGTGTTTTAAAATAAAATATTTTTTTAATATTCAAATTTAAAGCCAATTAATGCTTATACATAAAGCACAGAACTTTGCAGATAATATGTCTTTGTGTTTACTTATTGGGTGTGTGTAAAATATGAGAAGATGAAATGTTGCAATGTTTTACTTTCTTAATCATTTAAATAGTCTATAGCAATAGTTGATGATGACTACTTAAGGCACAGACTTTGTTTTCTCTAATGTAATACTATTTATTTTTACATTGATTTTGAGTTCTTACTCTTAATAATAAGAGAAGACAAAATTAACATGTGACGTTCTAATTCAGAAAAAAATACCACTTAATTTCAGCCTTCACACTTAATTATTCCTATCAGGGGACAGCACATATTTTAGCCATACAACACGGAGAAGTCAAGCTGTACTGACTGGGTATCATCATTATTATTGTTCTCTGCAGCCTTCAGTCAGCTTGGTTGGTCTTTGTGCCATCCATCCAAATCAGCTTTTCTGTGAGTATTTCTCAGCAGTCTTTACTGCTTATATATGTATTTAGGGAGTGAGATCTAGTGAATCTGGTCAGTTTCAGGGATTTCCTAAAAGGTAAATCTGTACTTTTAATTTTCATTTCCTTGATGTTTATGGATGTTGAGCACTTTAAAAATGTTTTTAATACATTTGTATTTTGTCTCCTGAGAATTCACTGTTTAGTTTCATGACCCATTTTTAGTTGTGTTATTTAATTTCTTGATGTTTAGTTTTTTAGTTCTTTGTATATTCTAGAGACTCTGTCAGATGTATAACTTGTAAAGATTTCTGTAGTGGGTAGCTGTTCCAGCTTTGACCTGGAAGTAGTACCCCCAGTGAGGCTTCTGGTAACTGTCCCGCCTACTTATGACCTGCCCCTGAGGTGGGACTGAGACAGAAGCCCTTAAGATCAGCGATCCGGATGTGCTGGCTCTCTTGGTTCCTGGTGATCCTGGATGCTGGATTGTAGACCAACTGAGCAGAGTTCTCCAGAGTACACAGTTGGACTAAACTTCACCTCTCCTAGATCCTGTGACCAATCCCTTTACTTGCTGTGAGTTACCCCAAAATAAACCTCCCTTTTAATTACGTGGAATTGCCTTAATAAATTCTCCAATAGATTTCTCCAATTCTTCAGCTTTCCTCTTCACTTACATGAGGTCCTTTGCTGCACAGCAGCATTTTGTTTGTTTGTTTCATGAGACCTCATTTATTAATTGTTGGAGTCTTGTTCAGAAATTCCTCTCTCATGCCAATGATTTCAAGCCTATTACCCACTTTCTTGTCTATTAGTATCAGGATATCAAGACTTATATTGAGGTCCTTGATCCACTTGGCATTGAGTTTTGTGCAGAGCAATGCATAAGAATCAAACTTCATTTTCCCACATCACTATCGCAATTGACCAGCACCATTTCTTGAAGAAACTGTTTTTTTTCTTTCCTCCAAAGTCTGTGTTTGTCAAAAAGCAGGTAGCTGCAGTAGCATGGTCTTAAGTAATGCGAACTTAATTCCATTCTGTGCTTGAAGTGTCTGTTTTTATGCCAGTGTCATCCTGTTTTTATTATTGTAAGTTTGCAGTAGAACTTGAAATCAGGGCAGGAAGTGCTAGGCTGGGATTATGGAGGCACAGTGGAAATAGAAGTAGGTGAGTAAGGCATCTTCTCCTGGACCAGAACAATGGAGGCCACTGGTCTCTCTCTGTTAGTGGATTCTGCTGATGTGACACAGAGGAGTTGGGGGGTTATAAGTTGGAAATAAGTTGGGATGGAAGATTCCACTGCAGGTCTGTTCCCCTGCCGTCTCAAAGTGGTAGAACCCAGTGGGATTTGGGATATTGATCTTCTCATCAGAAGCTTCCAGGAGTATTATCAGTCAGCTTTCCTGACTACAGTCACAGTTACTGAGACTTTTAGGTCATTAACCCTTTAGTGATACCTCAGGGAGACCCCAACCCCACCCCCCAACCCCTTCGAGGATTTTTTTTGGCTATCCTCTGTCTTTCCTCATGAAGTTTAAGATTATTTTTCAATTTTTGTGAAGAATTTGATTGGAATTTTGATGAGCATTATGTTAAATTTTGTGGATTGCTTTGTGTAGGATGACTATTTTTCTCATTATTATTCAAGTAATTCCAAAAGCATAATAGGTCTTTCTATCTCCTGGTATCTTGTTCAGTTTAATTTTTTTTTTAGTGACTTAATGTTTCACTGTAAAACTCTTTACATTCTTTGATTAGACTTATTCCTTTATTTAGGCAATTGTGAATATTGTTATTTCCCTAATATGTTTTTGATACTGTTTATTTGTGTGTGTGTGTATGTGTGTGTGTGTGTGTGTGTGTGTGTG
>CABHPH010042662.1:0-10084 GCA_902168325.1 Peromyscus nudipes | reverse complement strand
TAGTCTACTTCCCCCAATCCCTTGGGTCTCACTCTTTGAAGCCCAAGGAACATTGAGGAACTCACTCCATAGCTCACGTTGGCCTGGAACTCACTGTGATCCCCCTGTCTTCGCCTCTTGAGTGGATCACTGGGACTACAGGTGTGAGCCATCATGGCCTGCTATATTATTCTTAGTCTTACCTATCTACCAAACAAGAAACTTCAAGGGAGGTTGATGGTGCTAAAGAAATGTTTATCAGAATGTATTCATCCCCTTCTCTTTTTCACCATCTAGACCCTGACTGCACCTGCCCCATTTGCAGATGAATCCAGCTGCCAGTGCCAAGCACCTCATGAAAAACTAACCATTGCCCAGGCCCGCTTAGGAACACCAGGTGAGGCTGCTGTTCTCATTTTTCAAATGGACTTTGTCTTGACACTTGTATCACAAAGCATTATGTGAGCAGTGCTCACTTTCAGAGTGGAATTTTGTGATTAGAGCACAGTGCAAGAATGGGGGTATGGATGTTGAGAACTAGTTGGGTGTGGTAGCTTACAACTATAATCTTAGCACCAAGGAGACTGAAACAGGAGGACTACTGTGAATTTGAGGCCAGCATGGGTTTTGTAGTGAGTATTCCAGAACAGCCTGGGGTGCAGGGCAAGACCCTGTTTAAAAAAAAAAAAAAAAGCAAAACACAATAATTTATACAAATCAAAGTATCCAAGGCAAAAATGTCATTTATTAGTTCTACAGACACTGGCAAGTCATGAAAAAGATCTGAATCCATCTTCTCACTTGCAAAACAGGGACAATGTCTTGCTCCATGTGTTTTTTTGTGAGAGGTAGTTTCTGTTAAAAGTACCATTTTTCAAGGTGTTGAAGAACTAAGCCACTATAATTGTAACTATTCTGAAATGTCTTCATTTATTTGTTTTAAGTGAGCCCTAAAAAAAGACCGTTCTGTTCCAGAAGTGTATTGCTCCATTCATTCCTTTGGTCAATATCAGAAGACCAATGGGGAAAGACGTAAAAGGAACTTAAAGTACCATTTCCGCTTGCCAAGGGCTCTCATGCTCATTAAAGAGACAAGACATGAAGGAAAGCCACAGGCACATGTATGGCTGTACGTCACTGATGACAAGTTCCGAGAATGGCACATTCATGTGGCCTGGAGAGGTCGGGCAAGATTTCAGGGAAGGAGCAGAACCTAGCTGGTTCTTTTGGGAAACGTTTGGACCATGTATATAGAAAACAGTTATTGTGGGAGGGGAGCATAGGGACAGTGCAGGAAAGCACAGTGATAGAGTTGTGTGAGAGTGAATGGAGATCATTCCAATTGGTTAGGATGGAGGGAAAAATAGGACTAGTTGAGTGGGTTAAGCTTTGAGACACATGATGGTATAACAGAGTAAGCTCCTACTGCCGTTGAAAAACCCAACCAACCCAAACTTAAAGGAATCCATGCAGCAAGGGGCAGTGTATTAGCTAACAGTAATAGGCATTTATTAAATGTACAAGGTACTAAGGTCTTTATGTGTCTCCTGCCATTTTCCTCTCACAACTCAACATGGTCAGTATTTTTAGTATTCCACACATAAGGAAACAAAGGCTTAGGGAGTTTGCAAACTGCATAAGGTCTTTCAGCTGCTAAGTGGCAGGACTTCTTATACTGAATGAAGCCTGCATCAGAATCCCCAGGAGGACTTGTGGACATACAGATGGCTGAACTCCCCACTGGAGTATCTGATTCTGTTTATGGGGGGGGTTAGGGGGGTAGGGGTGGGGACCCAAGAAGCTGCAACTCTGACAACCTCCCAGGTAATAATGCTATTCTGGGAACACCTTTTGAGTTGCAGAGCTGGGGTCTCAGCTCCAGAATGCTGTAGAGCTTGACCCTCTGAACCATGACACTCTGCTTCCTCATTAAGGAGCCCCTTAAAAGTGTTGAGGTCATTGATCCAATTTTATACTTAAGTGTGTAAAGAATCGTGGAGGGGCTAGAGAGATGGCTCAGCAGTTAAGAGCACTTACTGCTCTTCCAGAGGATCCAGATTCAATTCCCAGCACCCACATGGCAGCTCACAGCTGTCTGTAACTCCAATTCCAGGGGATCTGATGCTCTCTTCTGACCTCCATGGGCACTTGCATGCACATGGTACACATACAGAAAGCAGGTACACACACGCATAAACTACAATAAAAATAAGTATTAAATTAAATAAATACAATAAAAATAAGTATTAAACAAAATAAATACAATAAAAATAAGTATTAAAGAAAGAGTTTCCCTAGTCTCCCCCATTCCTCTGCCCTCAGACCAGGAATGGGGATGGCCATCTGAATTTCTTGTTATTTTGTCTTTTTTTTTTTTCAGAGCTGAGGACCGAACCCAGGCCCTTGAGCTTGCTAGGCAAGAGCTCTACCACTGAGCTAAATCCCCAACCCAAGCCATCTGAATTTTTAACAAACAGCCTGGATAATCTTTAAGTTGGTGGTTAGAGACCACATACTGAGAAATACTGGCCCAACAATAAAGTCAAGAGATTTTTAATATTTTTGGTTGTGAGCCTAGCCTTTAACGACTGAGCCATCTCTCCAGCCCAAGTCAAGAGATTTTTCAATGAAAATTTGGGTGTGTATTAGTAATCTTTCTATCATTCTGATAAAATACCTGAGGAGAGTTAGGAGGAGGAAGATTTAGGTAGGCCTCACCTCCTTGTTTCCGCCATCTCCCAATAGAACTGTCACCTGGGAACCAAACCTTCCATACACGAGCTAGGGGGGCAGCGGGAGTTGGGGGGCAGGCGGGGTGAGACAAAGATCCAAATGAAAACAAGGTGGTTGTGTGGAAAACAGAATCGACCTAAAGTTAAAGGATAAGCTTCAGATCTGAGCAGAAAAGGACCGTAAGTTCCTGTAGAAGTTAGGACGCATCTACTTGATAGGCTGTCCTGTCCCTATCTCATTTAACTTTTGAAAAATCCCAGAAGACTGGAGAACTGCTGTCAGAACTGAGTAGACCTAGGACTTCAAAGCCCTTTCTCCTCAAACCCCTCCTTTATCCAGCACAAGGGCCTTCTCTGTGAAGTGCTGTCCTCAGCTAACCTTGGGGCTAAGTGAAAACATGCTCAGGCCCTGAGCCGAGCTGGAAGGTACGTGAATACAGCAGCTAAACAATACTTTCATTGGAATGATCTGCTCTGTGTTTTCAACTTCTGTCAACCCACAGTCTCTCTCCTCTCTCTCCCTTCCACCCTCCTTCCCCCTCTCTCTACCCTCTTTCCTTTCCCCCTCACCCCCTTTGAAGAGACCAGGAAGCCAGGTTCCTCTCTTTGCTTTAGGCCCTGCAGGAGTTTCCCCAGTGTGGAAATTGCTGACACGTCACAATTTTCAAAAGTGATCTTACTGCAAAATCAACTCTGCAGATAGTCTTCAAATTTACTAAATGGCCCTTTCCCCAGTAATTATGTCTTCTTTCTTTACTGTTCTTCCTCTCTGCTTCCTGAATTCATTTATCCCGATCACCTCTGAATCATTAACAAAAACTTCCACAAAAATGCCATCTGCTTTCTTGTGGGATTTATATCTTAAAACAAAATTTCCTCAATTGAATTGCAATTGAATAAGAGCATTGAAATCCAAGATCCCTCATTAGACAGTTTGTTATTTCAGAGCATTTTCTGTTTACTGCGACTTATTTAGAATACAGTATAAGCCCGTGAAAGCAATTCTGTCTGTTCAAAATAGTATATAATTGAAAATAGTTGCAGTTCTCAATTTGACATAAAAATCTCCGTATTTTTTATTGGAGAAATTTAATTTATTAGCAACATTGTACCATCTGAATCTATTAATGTAATATGTCTTTATGTTTTAAATTAATGAGGATGAGTTGCATCAATAACTAATCACAATTTTAAATCTAAATCCTAAATCATTTAATAGAAGTTTGCAGTGACTTCTTTTGTTTCCAACTCCCCGCTTTTCAGTGTGTGGTGCTGAAGTTTGAACTCAGGCCTTTGTGTATGCTAAGCAGGCACTCTACCATGAGGCCATACTCCATCCCCTAAATATTTCATTTTATAGCATTAATATAATACATGCATATATTTTCAAAGTCAGAAGGATTCTTAGGTTTATACAGAAAGTCAGCAAGCTGGTGAGATGATTCAGTGGGTAAAAATATTTGCTGCCCTGTCATGATGACCAACTTTGAGCCCTAAAACCCAATAGGAGTGAACTGATTTCTGAAGTTGTCTTCTGACTTCCACATACATACTGTGGCATGCATGCATGCATGTACTCCTTCTTCCTCCTCCTCCTCCTCCTCCTCCTCCTCCTCCTCCTCCTCAGCTATCAGGATGGAGATACGAACAACAACCTTCTTCCTCCATTTTGTGCCCACTTTATATACCGCATTACTGAAATCCAACCACTCAGCATTCTCTTCTGATTAGAAGGAAATGGGTCTCTGGTCTGGCTCAGCAATAGCATCCTATAGGACTAGAAAGGACTAGAGTACTGATTAGTTGTTTCTAACCCAGAGCACCAACCCCATATACAAAATTGATACATTGACTGCCTTCTCTTTTGGGCCACATGCCCCTCTCTCTTATACCACAGGGGAACCTTGTACAATGGTATTCTGGGAAACATTTTGCCTTCCAAGGTGAAATGAGACTTGCTTTGTAGCATTTCCTATTTCTGGGGTGAAAACATCCCCATTACAGCTCACTTTGGTCACCAATGAACTTTGGAATTGGAAAGAAAGATGAGCAATAATCTGAGCACTGAGTAGACACCAAAGCATCACTGTGTTTGAGAACAGGACTCAGGTTCTCAAGCTCTTCAATTCCTGAGGTATTGATGTTCTCACGAAGTATGTGATAAAGAATAGGAATTTTAAAAGCCATATCCAAATAAACGTGGCTGCATGTGGTGGCACATGCCTTTATCTCAGTACTCAGGAGGCAAAGACAGGCAGATCTCTGTGAGTTCAAGGCCAGTCTGGTCTACATAGTGAATTCCAAGTCAATCAAGGCTACATAGAAAGATCCCATCTAAAAAAAAAATAACATGAAAAAAGAGTTTGCAGAGGAACATTAGAAGCCTTTTCTTACCCTGCCATTGCCTCCGTCCAAGGAACAGAGCCTATATAAAACAAAGCCTCAAATTCAAATGGGAGGGAACCCCCCCAAGTATGCTGCATGCTGGATGCTTTGGGGTCTATATTCAGCTCACTTCCATTCTTTTTTTTCAAGCTTTTATTATTTATTATGTATACGTGTTCTGCCTGCACACTAGAATTGAGTATCAGATCTCACTACAAATGGTTGTGAGCCACTATCTGGTTGCTGGGACTTAAACTCAGGACCTCTGGAAGAGCAGCCAGTGCTCTTAACCTCTGAGCCATCTCTCCCAGCCCCTCACTTCCATTCTGGAGGGTGATTTTTCCTTTCTTAATAATCATCTGTTTCTATTCCATGCCTCACTTAAAAGGTAGGACTATTTCTTCATCTGTCTTCCTGGTGGTTGCCAGGATTTCCCCCTAAAAACATTGTCCTCAGGTCTCCTTCTGAGTCCATTTCTAAAATCTTTAATTAACAAGATTAAGAACTCTAAAAGGGAACCTCACTTTTCCCAGTAACAGGTAGACTCCACTGGTTCAGACATTTAGATTTTATCTGAGGTGAAGAGAACTCTTAGTGCTCTGTGTCTTCCTTGTTAGGTAACACTGTGAGTTGAGTTCTTGATTTTTTGTTGTGTTTTGACGCCTTTAGAAGAGTCTATTTTTTAAAAAATCAATTTCCTGCACTAATGTTAAATTGACAATGTGCGGATATTGTGTCTTCTGTAGGTAAACTTACAGCACTGTACTGATGGGAGGGGCTCCCTTATTCTGCACTTGTGTTAACCATGTCTCTTTCTTCCACAGTTGACAGGCCTGTTAGAGTGTATGCAGATGGAATATTTGACCTCTTCCACTCAGGTCATGCAAGGGCACTTATGCAAGCAAAAACATTGTTTCCCAACAGCTACTTGTTGGTAGGAGGTAAGAAGTGCATTTTCTTTGTCCAGAAACTCCCTTATAATATGCTTCCTGAAAAATATCCCTTTCACATGTCCATCAATAAAACCTGACATTGTTAATGTTTCCAGTTCAGCCCATACCACCTCACTTGTTCACTACCTGAAATTTAAAGTGACATTTAAAACCATAGGAGAAATTACATCATGAGATTGTACACCATTGTCCCAGAGAAAGAGAGAGAGAGAGAGAGAGAGAGAGAGAGAGTAGCCACTTCATATTTTCCATTAATGCTTTTCTCCTGCTATTTTTGACATGATCCAATTTATGTTTCTAAAATTTTCTAGATGATCAAGGAAAAAGCAATATTACTCTGATTTCAAATCTCGGAGAACTAAAGGGGTTTAGGATGATTGGTGGAGCACAAGGTCATTATCTACTTAATTATGTGTGACCTGAAGCACTTAGGACAGTATCATGCTGATAAAATAGGCCTAACTGTTTGTACACCCTAAGTACAGTGATAAAGAAATGGAGATTTATCCATCCAGGCCGTCTGTGTTCACAATGAAGGAGCCGACTTACTTCCTCAGAGTATAGAAAGAGAAACATGGTTTGATGAAGACTGACATTTCAGAAGGCTTACCTATTCCAGTTTTGGTGAAAATGTAGTATTTGACTGTGGAGATCTGCACATCACTTCTGTAGCTCTGGAAGCAGCACATCCATTCATTGTGATTAGTTTCGTATCCATCTACTGGAATGGTCAGTTTCCATGCTGTTACATTGGACTAGGCACTATAAACCTTGAGATCTCCAAGAAGGAAAAAAAATCCAGGACATTCTAGTATCTAATATAGTGTTACATTATGCAAATATTAAAAAATAGTACTTTCTGGAAATATTTCAGAGGGAAAACTTGCAGATTTGGCTAAGGGTGCTAACCGTGTGACTATTGAATGGAGTTCTTTGAGAATGACAAGATGGTAAAAGCAATGGCTACTAGGCAAGTCATATGAAGGGAGCCAAAGGAGAAACGATTTTGTGTTCACGTCCCTTTGTCCTGTCTCCAGGGCGAGTACTGCCACCTGGAGTCTCCTGGGCTATTGGAGCCCTGGTGAGACCTCTGCAGCATGTGGGCTCCAGTCGTTTAGGTGATCTGAGCTCAGAGGGGGTTTGGTATGGGTGGGTCACAATCAACTATGTGACCTAGAATTTTAAACTCTCACGTGGGTCCACGGTAGCCTTGGCAAGTCGTTACTTTACATTTTGCTGCCTCTGGTGCCTTTAGAGGTTTCTCCCTGTGGATTTCTGGTCTAGTAAGTCATGATACATATTCTATATATTCATATTCTTTCCCCTCCCTCCCTCTCTCCCTCCCTCTTCCTTTCTCTCTCTTCCTTTCCCTCTCTTCTCTTTCTGTCTCTCTCTCTCCCCTTCTTCCTTTCTCTTTCTCCCTTGGGTAGCAGTTTGCCCTCTGCCTTTATTTCTCTGAGAAATCTATGAAAGTTTGTTGGTTTTTCAGTTATTTCTTTCTTTTACTTTTTATAATGGTGTGGTAACATTTAAACTCTAACTCTGCCACACCAGGAGTCAAAAGTATAACACTGAAATTCTAAAACAAAATTATACCCCAATATGCTTGTACATAATGGTAATCCTAGAACCGGGGAGGTTAAGGTGGGAGAATCATAAGTTTGAGGCTAGCCTGGGCTATGTAGCAAGTTCCAGGCCAGTTTGAGCTACTCAATAAACCCTGCCTATCTAAAAACAATTACATTAATTAATTTAGTTAGATAAAATTGTTTCTCAACCACTTAAATGTCTCCAGTGGCATCTAAAAACTTTGAAATGTGCCATTATACATTTACAGAATACAAAAAACTTTTAATTTTTGAATACTTTATGAATTTCCCTTTTTTGCCTCATATTTGTTCTTGCCTATAATTTTCCTAGTGTGACACTTCAGTGTTTATAAATCTTTTAGTTGCCTCTGTCATAGTCTCTAAAAGAGAAATATGTGTGTAAATCAGAACACAACCAAGCACCGCATCATGCTTTTTGATAAATCATTATTAAACAAAGGTAAATTTGATCAGCAATTTCTCTCTTAATAAAATGAAAAGGATATTCTTATTTATGGATGTAGCTGGGGGTGAATATAACTTATTGCTAGACTGAGGCAAGGTATAACAATAATTTTGTTTATGTTTCCACTGCTGTAGTAAGTACTGAAATATTTGATCACACAAATGTATAGATGGGAATGGAAGGAGTTAGTTAAAGTGATACCACTCAATTCCTTCAATTCTACCTGAACTATTTGCCCTAACTCACAAAAACAATATATTATTAGCGTCGCTGAAGCAATCTTGTTTGTTTGTCAGGTAGCAGTTTGATAAGATCTCTTGCAAAGAATGGATTGAAAATGGTCTGACCCTGCAAAGAGATTTGTTACAAGCTTTTTAGAGTCATTTGTTCTTTCCCTTTCTGGGAAATTATAACAAAAGGTTTTATCAAGACTTATCAAATGGCTCTTAATTATCACCCTTGCTTCTTGAAAGCAACTTATTCAAGCAGATACATGCAAAATGAGAGGGGAAATGGAAGTATTGGTAATTGCGTTATACCATTGCCGATCCAACAATTTCTGAAAAAAATGTTTTTGGCATTTACTTTTAAAACATTTAAAAAAAAAAACAAAGTGTTGGGGCTAGGATTTTAGCCTACTGAATTTGCAGAATATACCTTCTAATCTAATTGGCAAAATGAGTCCTGTAGATGGATTTTTCTTTAGGCTGCCAGCTCACAAATGACACAGAGATTTATAATTAATTATGAAAGCTTGGCCTTAGCTTAGGCTTTCCCCCGACTAGCGCTTATAATTTAATTAACCCATATTTTTTAATCTACATTTGCCTTGTGGCTTGGTTATCTTTGATCTGTACATATATCTGACTTCTTTAGTGTCTCATTGGTGTCTTTCTGCCTGTTTTCTTCCCAGAGTCCTCTCTGTCCCCACAAGTCCCGCCTAACCTCTTCCTGCCTAGCTATTGGCCATTCTGCTCTTTATTAAACCAATCACAGCAATATATCGTCACAGAGTATACAAATATCCCACAACAGAATCCTTATTGTCAGATTTACTAAAACCTGGAAACCAGCATAATGGCTTTTTATCAACTATATCAATACATTCCAGGAAGCTTTATGAAAAATACTGAGAAATGATCATAAAACATACTATATAAAATAGAATCGTTCAAGATTAAAATAATAAAGATACAACAAATATTATAAACAAGACAATGAGCCAGCATCCTTAATTTGTTACAATGTGATACAATTCACAGATAAGATTAGAAGGTATTTATAAGAAGAGAAATAAGGATTTTCTTTTTTAAGAATTATTTTCCTTTTTTAATAATGTGTACACATATGTGTGGAGGGGGCATTCTGCACATATGAGTGTAGGCACCTGTGGAAGCCGAAGGTGTTGCATGTCCCTAGAGCTGAAGTTGCAGGTGGATGTAAGCAGGATGTAAGCCACTTGATGAGGGTGCTGGGAACCAAGCTCAGGTCCTCTACAAGGGCAGTACTTGGTCTTCCATTCTGCCCCCCACCCCGCCCTTTTGAGACAGAGTCTCACATGAGAAAAAAAAAGTTTTGTTTTTGTTTTTTTAAGACAGGGTTTCTCTGTGTAGCCCTGGCTGTCCTGGAACTCACTCTGTAGCCCAGGCTAGCCTTGAACTCAGAGATCCACCACCTGCCTCTGCTTCCCGAGTGCTGGGATTAAAGGTATGTGCTGCCACCACCCAGCAAGAAATATGTGTTTTAAAGGCATGTTATTCTGAGGTAGGTGTGGTGGTGCACACCTTTAATCCCAGCACTCAGGAGACAGAGGCAGGTGGATCTCTGAATCTGAGGCCAACTTGGTCTACAGAGTGAGTTCTAGGACAACCAGAGATTCACAGAGAAACCTTATCTCAAATAAATAAATAAATGAAACAAAATAAAAGGCATGTTATTCGTTCTTTGAATTCTGTGTGTGTGTGTGTGTGTGTGTGTGTG